>JAVQJL010075134.1:0-69903 GCA_036024295.1 Nannoperca obscura | reverse complement strand
AGTAGTACAACAATATACAGATATATATTATATACTATAGAACAGCAGTAGAGCCTATTATTATTATTATTATTATTATTAATAGTCTATAAACACAATAAGGTGTAGTATGTAGTATTATAATATTACAATAGTAATACAATGTAAAAATTAGATTTAAATATGCAGTATAAACAGTAGTATAACAGTAGTATAATATAGTAAATAATAAAATAAAAATAGTAAATAAAATAGTGAGTAGTGAATAGTATACTGGTAATATAATAGTATAAGTATTATAATAATATATTTATGCATAATATATATAACATTTTGTCTATTGTGCAATTATACTCAGAAGTCCTCAATATGATCTTTATTCCAATAAGGACACCTAAGTGGTTAAGACATGCTGACTGGTTAAAAAAGTGAAGGGCTTTTCATCTTTTCCAGTCTGTTCTAGTCCCGCCTTCTGGACAAGTTGCCCTTTCCAATATGGCGGCGACGTTGATGTACGATTCAGAGGCCAATGCGGAGTCTATGTATATATGTCTATGAGTCAGACACATATCATTAGACTCTGTTATCAGTTGTCTAGCCTTTGTGGATGTGGACAGGTAAGTCGGAGCCTCTTCTAAAAGGTAAGTTTAGAGGTTGAATCAATTTAAGAGCTGTCTGAGGGGTAAAATGGAGCAGCCAAGCAATATTTTCCAAAATTAGTTTCATTAGATATGAATTACTATATTTGAGACCAATTTTAGGTCGGAGAATGGATGAGATCCTAAGGGGTCCTTCTTTTCGCTCACTAATTTACATTCAAGTATTTGACTGGAAAATCATTGTCTCTGTTGAATTATTTCCCCCTTTTCTGTGGGATATTATGTACACATACACATTAGTGTACAGTCTTTTTCATAGTGTAATGAACTAATTTATCATAAAATGTTAGATGAGATTGCAGAATGCTAAAAGTATTGCCCTGATATGATATATATTTTCAATAAAGTTGAACAATTGTGAAACGAAAATCTGTCTTAGTAGTTTTTTCCCTCTCTCCTATTTGATTTTGGATTCTGTATATGTTAGTAATGTTTGTTTTGTTGCCGAGATTATAGCTGAAACATACAGTTCAAGGATAAGTTTGGTGATATTCTACATTTTTCTTATTGTCAACGAATCCCATGAAAAGACCAAAACCAACAATAAATTGCTCCTACTAACAAGAATTTTCTGTTGAATCCATAGTCTGATATATCTTCTTCCTCTGTGCCATAGAGGCCTATTGTTGTCAAAAAAACAACTGAAAACACATTATTGAGATAAATCATTGCACTGGGTGACATGTTCCTTCATAAAAGTGAACATGGGCACTGTTTAGTTTATTTCAAGTCAAACACACATGGTGTCCTATTGCCGTAAATACTTATTAGACATCTAAATGTATATTAAAACTACAATGCCCAACTGTTTTAGCAATTTTTTTACTATTTGTAAAAATTAAACTATGTATTTCTGACCTGTTAAAGATTTACATCTTCAATGGGAACCGATGGAAACCCTATCCCACAGACAGAGAGGGGGTAACGAAGTTGGAAAGTATTAAGAGATGGTTGAAGGAATTGTTGGTCTTTTTATGGGATTTGGAACAAATAACAATAATATAGAATATTGCCAGCCACTGACGTTTCATGCACAAGTATCATCTAAGATGTGGTATGAGATGCTATAGGAACCTGTTACCTTGGATAACTCTGATTATTGCAGCAGTGGCTGAAGGGTTGGAAGGAGAACAGTTAAACCTAGTGGCCTAAATCTGTGGTGTCAATTAGGTGCCTTTGTGTGTGAGCAGCAGGGGTGTTGAAGCGAGTTGCTGGAGCTGAAGGAAACTCTGAACAATGATACACATTCATAACCACACACATACACACACACACACACACACACACACATATTGGTCCTATGTTTTGTGGGGATCACACCTCCTTTTGTTTTCCCTCAACAGCCAGTGGAGGCGATGCCCCAGTGCCCCCAGTGTGCTCCACTGCTCTGGCTGAAATGGGCTCCCTGCTCCCCTATGCCCCTCCACCCCACTCTCCCCCGACAACACTGTACCCTCGTTCGCTCTGGGTTCCCTCAGCCCTCGGCCTCCCCCTGACTGGTCCTGACCTGAAATAAGGGCCAGGCGAGCCTCCATGGCCAGGCCAGCATAAAAGGAGATCTGTGTGTGTGTGTGTTTGCGTGTGTGCACCATGGCCCTGAAAGAAAGTAGGAGATTATCCCATTCTGTGTGTCCAGTCACCAGTGCAGTATTGACCATGGTGGGCCACCCAGGGAGCATCCAGCCAGCCGTGAGATGGCCTGATATACATGCTTACTGGCCATGCTAGATTCCCCCACTCTCACCGGGGACAAGGCCGAACCCGACGGGGTGGACGCTTTCCAGAGACACTGGAGTCTGTGTGCGGAGTGACCCACCCTCCATACACAGATGCTCACACATGCACATGCACGAACCCACACATAGACACGCACACTCGCACATTTTAGCGTAGCCTCTGTACAGTGAAAGACATTGCCATCAGGTCGTTTTCTGTGTGCTGTGAGGCGAGGCGGAGGTCATTGGGAAGGTGGAGAACCTCTTTAATAGTGGGAATGATACCATAACACATATAGATAGAGTTACGGATCATGTCACATACACTTTGTATACAGTGTACAACTCTGACAGCGAGGCCTGCTCACCCCTGATGGTAAATGTGAAAACGAGCGTGAAAATAATGTAGCTTGTGTTAAAATTACATGTTTCTCTCTTTCATTTTTGCAACTAACTCATCTATATTTATTCTTTAGAGTTTTTTTATGTTCAACATGTCTTTATAAAAATCCTTTTGAACATTATAAAATGGATTTTAGTCCATTTCCCTTTTGTTTTTTCTGTTTTACATTTACTGATGGTGCCTTTTATAAATAATAGAAATACTGTAAATAAAACTCATTCATATTTAAGTTTTTTAAAATTAAACTTCAAGCTTTCACCTCAAAAATACACAGATAAATGATTTTGAACATGACCTCTCTGAGTTTATTGAAACTCATTCTAACCTGTGTAATTGCAGCCCATTATAGGCCTTAACAAAGCCTCAGGGGTCAACCAATTGTCTTTTAATTGCTTTAGCTGTTTGTTTGTGAATGGAAAATCTCTAACATCCTGGCCGTTAACAACACAAAGGCCTTTAACAGCAGGACAAGCTCACTAGCAGTCAAAACAAATACGAGCATTTATAGGGAGAACTGTGTATTTTTAACTGCAAGTAAACAATGATAAAGGAGTTTTGGTGTCACAATAAAGCAATGGAAATAATATAATGTTATTTATTCTTTCTTTGTTTACATTTGTTTTCCACTGGTAAGCTAAATATGTTAAAATAAACAGGCTCCCATTTAAAATAATCCAATTGTTTATTTTACATGAACAAAGTTAAATAAATTTATATTGTGTTATTTCTGTGATGTGAAGAATAAATCACACCCCAATATTTTTGCTGGAATAAATGTGGGCCTGCAGGGTTTTTTAAAGCATGATTTTGTTTTTCTTTTACACACACATTCTCTGATTGGCAAAATTTGCTCACGAGGCAAATTACACCAACAGCACAGAAAGATGCACAGAGGAAAAGAAATTGAATTAATTACACAAAAAGGAGAAAAGAGAAGGAACAAATCATCCAAGTACATTGAGTAATTTAATAAACACAATATAAAATGTAGGTTCTGATGAGTAAAAAAAATGTGCACTCACATTAGCCATAATGGCAATTTTTATATTTTTATAGTGGTTTTATGTGAGTGTTTCATCAATGTTTTTCTTTCTAGATTTCAGAATAATCTTTCTTTCCACAGCTGTTGAATATTATTGCACCTTTTGAAATTTTAACATTTTAAATGACAATCTGGGGCTTTTTGTTAAGATACTGTAATGTACTCCAAAATACAGTGTGGTTTCATTTTCCAAATTGGGCTCATTGAATAGTATCTTAATTATCCATCATAATACAGAAAGAGCAAATTAATGTGGAGTGTGTTCATAGCCCTCGGGATTGATGTGTGTTTCATACTGAGACCATTTCCACACACTGCAAGAACATAATATAACATATAACTCTGATTAACAGGAGTCCATTACAACCAACATAATATACGGCATCAATTCACATAAAACAGTTTTACTGAACTGAATTGATGCATTTTACACTTTATGGTGACGCTGACTCACTATGAATTCATTCACACGCTAAGCTCAGATGCCTGATGAAGAAACGTTTCAAGCAACCAACAGCAAAATGACCAGAGCCACATCCCCTGATCAAAACAGGAAATAATGTCTGTGCCTCCCTACAACGAGCATGCGTGATAAAACATGTGGTGTGTAAAGAAGGTGAAATTAATGACTTAATCTTTCGTGTGTGTGTGTGTGTGTGTGTATGTTAGTATTGTTAGTAAGTATTCGAGTTCAGAGAGTTCAGCTGTGGCCCACTGATGTGCCATCCCAGCATGCACACATGGAAAATTAAATTCTTATGTAAGCGCTCTAATTTCAGACCCGAATGACTGTCCTCACATTCACGTGTAATGAAAGGCTGACTTTGTGTTGTGGTGTTGGGGTAAGGGAAGCAAAAACATAACCAGAAAGACTGTGTGGATGAAGCCTGCAGGTTCACAAACTGTGTGCACTTTTGATTTTGTTTGCAAGCTTGTTTTGATTTTGATGAATTAAAAATAATAAAAAATAATTTAAATTAAAACCTGTGCTGTTGCGATTAAAACTTTCAGTCATGTTTAATAGCTCTGCGCATCTGTGTATATGTGTGTGTGTGTGTGTGTGTGCAAGGGCTGTCTCCCTGGCTGCCCTGAACTTGGTAGCCCCCCAGATCTCATAAAATCTGTAGGCTCAGCCCACAGTGCACACAGAGGAACAAGTTGAGGGTAAGGGGATTGCCTAAAGGGGGTTGTGGTGGAGTCAGGACATGGACGGGTGGGGTGGATGGAATTGGAGGGTGGGGTGCTTGAAAAAGTCGGAGAATTTGGAGCCTAGTTTGTCATGCTAACTGCAGCGATGCCATTGAATGTGGACACAGGGAGCAGAAGGTTCACAGGACCCCAGCCATTCTCATGCAAAGTCTGTCAGCCCCCCCCAGCCTTTACTCTTGCAGAAGACATACATACATGTTTATAAATGGGCACACACTCTCTGAGGCCTGGGTAGGGTGCCCCTTTCTTTATATGTGCTCTGTCTGCAAATATCTGAGGTTACATGGAGTAAC
Organism: Nannoperca obscura; assembly: GCA_036024295.1. Classification (NCBI taxonomy): domain Eukaryota; kingdom Metazoa; phylum Chordata; class Actinopteri; order Centrarchiformes; family Percichthyidae; genus Nannoperca; species Nannoperca obscura. The sequence continues at coordinate 64,603 of JAVQJL010075134.1, read as the reverse complement.
AATGGATATAAATTAATTTGGAAAAAGATGGAAAAGACAACCGCAAACAAGATCGCTGTAATGTCTGTAATCTTACAGCATTCATTCACAAGAGGCTATACTTTAGATGACACGTTATATTTTAAATATGAAGAAACATTAATTAAGACCTCTCAGACAACAGGAAGACTGGAAAAGAAGGCAAATTATGTCAAGTGCATGTACTTTCTATATCATCATAATTATAGCTTTCTAGTTATGAGAGAGGAATGCACCACAACTCGCATTAACACTCATCTTAACTTCCCGTGACCTTGACACTACCTTGACAGGCAGTGGCATAAAATTGACCTCATTTCCAGTCTGATTGCACAGAATAATTTTGTGCCACACAAACACAAATTCTATTTAAATGTCCTGTTTTGGAATTTCTATTAAATAACTCCCTGGTTCTTATTTCTGTTTGCTACTAGCCTCCACCGCTCACCTCTCATCTGTTTCACCTGATCCAGAGATCGGGGAGGGTGGCGTTGTGAGAGGGGTGGTATGGTGGTGGTGGTGGGGAAGGGGGGTTTGCTGCTACTCATTTGGTGTTGAATCTGTTCAAATGCCAAGTAGTGAAAATGTCAGCTGCAGTGCGAGCATATACACCTATACATTTGCTCTCTTTAAATGCAAACACTCCATGCAAATGAATGCGCTAACCCCCCCTCCGGGCTCAAAACAGTAAGGACAAGCACATCTTGTGTGTGAGTGAGAGTGTGTGTGTGTGTGTGTGTGTGTGTAGGTGCCTAGATTTATGACCTCAGATTTATGCGTACTATAGTTTCACAACCAGGGATTGAAGGAGTCTCCATTTGTATGTGTGTGTGTGTGTGTATGAGTGTTTGTGCCCCCTCATCTGCACTTGGAGCAGCCGTTCGGAGCCTGTATTTGATTGAGTGAAGGCCAACGCAGCCTGAACACTCCCTCTAATGGAAGAGTGGAGCCCAGTAGCTCAGTAATGCACTGACCCCAGAGCTTTTACAACGCTGCCAGCCGATAAGTGGCAATATGCTGGATCTTATAAAATTAACAAGACTGAGCTATGGGGAGAGGGAGCTCCGAGGGTGGCGGTGACGTTCCTATAGCACTTGTAAATATTAGCATGCATGCATGGAGGGAGTATAACTGTTCTTGACTGAGTTTTATAGTCGTGGCAGCGTGATTAGGTCTTTTTTCAGTCGTTTCTTGGCTTTCTTAAGGCAAATTTACGGGGCAACATTTACAAGCCTGTTTATGTTGGATAAAATGTCTCTCAAGGCTTTTTAATGCTAGTGAATTTATGAAAGATACCATGGAGCGAGGTGCTTCTGCAGCTAACACTGTGCTGACCTTCAAAGGGACGGCAGCTGGATCCCAGCCAGTGTGGCTTTTGCAGGGCACAACAGGGGTGTGTGAACATGTGTGTACATGCATATGCTTACTATACATTTCCTCCTTAGCCTCCTGTGGTGTGACATCCACAGCATAAGCTCAAAGTCAAACAGCACCAATGCCTGGTTATGCATCTGTCGTGTTTTGGGTGCGGAGGGCCTCATCTAAGCAGAACATTTTGAAAAAGAGCCCCGAAATACATGCAAAATGATATTACAGCCGCAGCCACTGTCTCACCGCATCCGAATGTGATTTAGTTCTCAGAAAGGCTTTATTCCCGTGTGCCTCCCAGTATAACCTCCTCACCTTTCTCACACAGGATCAGGCTGGGTCCGTGTGTGCGGAAAGGCTGTATTTGTGTGCATTTTCGCCCATATACTGTGCATTTGTGTGTGTGAACAGCTATTGTCTGCCAGCGCTCCAGCAGGGGCTTCAAAGTGAATTATTCATGCGAGATTTGAATACATGCAAATGGCTCGCTCCCCTCTCCTGGCACAGATCCAGGTTACCTATGGCAACGGCGCCTTCAAGAAGCATCTCTCCACCCCTCCTCCTCCTCCTGCTTCTATCAGGCACCCACCCTCCGACCATGTTATCCACCCAGTGGTATTGTTTCGATTGTTGCAATACCAGGCTGGGTGGCTGCACACTGTGGGGTGGCAGGATATCCCATAATTCACAGTCAAGGTCATATAGGCAGGAAAGGATGAGAGATAGAGGGATGGAGGGTGGACAGATGGGAGGAGGGCAGGATCCCTCCATCCAGACGTGAAGTTCAGGAGACGACAGTCAGCAGCTGGTGAAGCAAAGGAAGCGGTTTCAGGTGGCGGACGATGCTATCACCAATGCGGTGGCGCGGGCACACACTCACCTACTATTCAGATTTAGTCACAGCTCATGCGCACTAACCAGTGCAGCAAAACAGGATCCGCACGGAAAAAATGACTACCTTTGAAAGCAGCAACCCATTATGTTATTTACCCAAACATAACATATTCCCAAATATGTTATTTATATAATATATAATATATTTGAAACAGTAATCAGGATGTCACTAATAAATTACACATATTTTAAACTACTTTAAATAGTATTGTTCAGCATAAAGAAATGTTGATATTAGGATCTGGGTTGATGTGTGCATCTTGTTTAATCTATTTGATGGAACTAGGCTCTTTACGTCCTGCATGTACAGTATGTGTGATTAAAAATGTGCTTCTCAAAATCTTTTTATTTATAATTTCTACTCATTTCTGTGTTTTTTTTGTTGACTGTTTAATTAGGTATTTTTTCATTCAATTGCTTTGTACCAGAGTTGATATAAATAATATGAAAATAAAAATACTATTCAAAGATGGGGCACAAGTTCTATTTTCTTAAACATTAAAATTATTATAATTCTCTTTGAACTGTACGGCTGTAATTTAGACATCAGAACATCTGTGTATAAAAACAAATGGAAACAATACAATGTATTAATTATTTCTACAATGTTTTAGTAGGTAATTAGCCTTTGTAGTGTTTGTAGTATAAACTGACTAATATTTATTTTTATTTTACTAAATTTTGCTTTGTAACATTGACACAGAAAAGCAATATTTGCATCGTTAAGATACATTTTAAACAGAACATTTGAATTAAATAGCAAGAATAGAGTAAAATAGCAAGAAAAGTTGTCTCAGTGAGCAGAGGGCAGGTCAAGTTCAGGCCATGGGGTGATCAGAGCCTAAATAACCTCCAAAATGGTCCAGGATGCACAGAGAAGAACAGCCATTCAATGCTGCCATCTACTGAAAGTGGAGAGAAAGGTGGTCTCACACACGTGTGCGTCAATTATTACTAATCAAATTGATACATTATTGTAATTTTACAATTTTATATAGACATTGGATATTATCTATTTAGGTTTTATTTCCAACAAACATCTCACACAGTCTGAGGTATATTAGTGCAAAACACGGAAACAACACATCATTGATAGAGTGGTAGTGTAATTCAGACCACATTATTTTTACAAAAATGAAAAAATAGTCAGTGATTATAACAATAATTTGAAGGTCTGTGTGCAATCAGTAAAAACACTGTAAGCATGGCATTCATTTTCAAATTTTAAATTTCAGACTGTTCTTCAACATCGCTGATGGCGGGATTAGCTTTGCTTATCAAGTGGCCCCCTCAAGTGGACAAAGGGACTCATTGCTCAGGGTCGTGGATGGACACTTTATTGCAGGGTCAGTTGAACTTGAAACAACTGTAAACTTACATCTTTGGAAATACTGTATCGTTGGAATACACATTAGCAGTGAAAGTACAATTACTCCTTATTCACATGAAATTAATGACGGAATTAAGTGCTTTGGCATATTTACATTTTTCAGATAAACATGCCTTTCAATCGAGTAAAAGCAATGACAGAATTTATGTATGCACAGTAAAACGAGAAAAATATAACATGCACATAAACCAAAATCAGATTTTTATATATCATATATTTGATTAGCCTGCACTAATTAGACATTTTAATACAATAATCACCTCCTCTGTGCTGGATGGACAGTGAAACTGTGCAGTCCTGCTACCATCATCACCCACAATCATTCGCTCCATCAATTTCTATTTAATCCACATTGGCACCATAACATTTTAAACAAAACATATTGAATCATCACCCTTTCATTACAAATCACATACCTGCACAATCAGGCAATTTGAAATGTTTGAAAAGAAGCGAAAGCAATGTGATTGAAATAAAAAGTAAAGTCTTCCCCCAAATTAAAAGCAATAAATCTCATTAAAAACAAGTTCTCTCTGTTGATACAGGATTAAGTGGAAACAAAATTGTAGGTCTAATAAAGTGCAAACATTATCTTATTAACACAACACAAAGTCCTCCATGTCCATCTTTCTTTATCAGCTGTTCCACTGTTTATCACTTTAGCCACCTTGATTTCAAAACAAAGTTGGGTCTGCATGAACAACAATTTAAAGACACATCGTCTTCGTCTCCTCACTCTCTCTGAAAGTGAACCCTGGCAGTGCTGTTACCAAAGTATGAGATGCTGTGTTTCTTTGTGCACAACAGATCTCTGGTCCACGCATCCACTCCTGTGACTTCCTGTCTGCAGGGTGTGCAGCAGGACACGGTCTCGTACTGACTGAACGCAGAGATTTATTATTGACATATTATTGACAGAGTTGACCACCTCCCTCACGTCAGTCTCATCTGTGATTTTCTGTGCTTTTTGCCCTCTGTCACTCCCCACTGATTCAGTGAGTGAAGTAGCTCGTTTGGTGCAATTTCAGCAGAAGGTTGTGCGTGATGTCAAACGTGGTTAAGCTGATCCCCACAGCAATGGGCCCTTTAAGCCAGTTCATGCTCAGGCCTTTGTATAGTCCGTGTATAACTCCCTCCTGTGTTACAATATCGCGCATGATCCCCAGGATTGTGCCGTACGATGAGCCGGTAACGCCAGCTGTCTGCATGCGTCGACGTACCACGTCCAGAGGGTATGAAGCAGACTGTCCAATGAGGCCTGCGCAGGCACCAAAAGCCAAGCGCTCATAGGGGTACGGCTGGGGTCGCTTAGTTTTTTCTAGAGCGAGAGAAAGAAAGAAAAACTTTAATTCACTTTGATCATATTATGATCACTCGTTTTACTGAACTGAATGCAGATATTAAAAGAATAAGAAAAAGGTTTAATGATCAGTACCTGTGTGCAGCTTCTTTAGGGTCTCATATGTGAAAAATGTGATCCCTGCATATGGGATGACACCCAGGATAGTGGGAGTGAAGCCTCTGTAAAGGGTCTTCACACCTTCCTCTTGGGAGATGCGCACAAAGACGTGCATGATGTTGCTATACCTGTCCGAAGAAAAAGCATCAGGCAAGACATTATTTACCATTATCTGTGGCATTGTATGACATTTAGTAACTGCGATGCACTGCAATGGTCCATTTTATTGTAATGGCAGGACAACAATGGGACCAATACACACACACAAGGGTGAGGCTGTACAGAGAGAGCACCAAGGGGCCCCAGATTGTAACAAACAGGGGATAGGTGCTCACATTTCTTTGGCTGTGACTGCCATCCTGGCTCGCACCATGTCCAAAGGGTAAGTGAGCATAGCAGCAGTGGTGCCGGCTAGAGAGCCAGCCAGGAAGCGTGGGAAAGGAGGCAGAGCTCTGAAACAAACAACACAATAATCTGTAGTAAATAATTATGCAAACAGCTTTCTATTCGCTCATTAAAAAACACGACTAAGGGTCTGCAACCGTGCTAGAGTCTCTCTGAGAATGTAATTTGGCACACCGGTGCTTTGAGCTAAATGCTAATGTCAACATGCTAATATGCTATCAATGACAATGCTAGCATGCTGATGTCAAGCAGGTATAATGTTTACCATGTTCACCATCTTAGTTTAGCATGTTCGCGAGCCAATATTTACCGATTAGCACAAAACACAAGAACAGCTGAGATTAATGAGAATGCCATTAGGTTTGCAGGTGTTTGTTTGACCTGATGATGGCGCTAGATTAAAGGTCAGGGAATCAAAAGGTATTACAGTTCATTACAAAAATAACATAAGTTATTTCCTCCTGAACCAAAGCCGTGTACTGACGACCAACCCAACATTGCCATCCCTAGAGCCACGTCACTAGCATGGCTATAAACTCAGCCGTGATATTTTAAAACAAAAAAAATCATTACGACTGAAAGACAAATTCTCTTACTCACTTTCCCTGGTAGCCGTAGTAGCACCCCAGCTGTTTTTTGTACTGTTCATGTGACCAGAACTGGATGGCAGCGTAGGGCATGACCCTCACCATGGTGGCAGAGTTCCCCCTCCACAGACTAAGCAGCCCATCCTTCATGTAAGTGCAGTAGATGATCTTGAAGGCCTCCTGGGGGTGGGTGAATATGTTGGGTCAGGAGCAGGAGAGATGCCCCTCGCATTATCCACATCAAGTAATCTAACATGATGATCTCAATATGATCAAAGATTACGTGTAGTTTGTAAGACTGAATGTGTAAAATAATAATTTAATATTTAAATACTATTTAATAATAGTAATTGTTTAATATACAAAATGTCAAAAAAGACAAACTCACCTTGGCTGAGAATCTGTTGGGGGAGACTGTGGAACAACAAGAGACACAGTGAACTTCAGGGTTAAACAACACACTACCATGCAGGCTAAACATCTACTAAGAGGATTAGCAATTAGTTAAGAACAGTTACACCAGAGAAACCTCTGGTACAAACAGAATAACTGTGGTTGCATTTTCTGTGGCGTGTAATCCACAGAACTGAATTTAAGTCACTTACATATACAGTAGCCTATTTTCTGTCTGCAGGTTCTACATTTGGAAAGAAATCTTTTTGTGATGTGTTTTTCTTGCCTTGGAATATGATCTTGGTCCGATCGAGAGGCGCAATGACAGTTTTGGCTACGGCTCCAGCAAACGCCCCACATAGAAGTGAGTCCAGAGCAGTCCATCTGGGCCGCAGGTCCTGTTTGGACACACAGACATGTTTGCATTACATTACTTCAGAAGATAATTAAATTAATTATACAAACTGATAATGAAACCCTAACACTGACCTTAAGATAAGTCATAATATCTTCACCACCTTTCACTGGTTACTTTTTGAAGTGCGGACACAGTGAGTTTAGAAACGTGTCTCTCATAATGTTGCTTTTTGATCCTCACAAAGGTGTACCACAAAAGTCAAATGCTTATCAGCACAAACACTCCCATATCCATCCCTCTATCTATGCCTCAGCACTGCTCCTGTGACAGAACAGTATAATCTGCACATGGATTAGAGCCAGAGTGACTCAACTGTTATGACGGAATCACGAGAGATAACACCAACTGGCGCTTCACTGAGGCAGAGCTATTTGTCTGTATGTGTGTGTGTGTGTTTCTGTGTGTGTGTGCGCACGCACACACATGAGCATTCATTGAGCTGGAAGGGACAGTTGAACCCAATAAACAATCCCACTTACTGATAAGATTAGAATTTGGCAAGACTAACAAACATTTTTCACAATTTAAACCAGAGGAGAGAAGATGCTGTTTGGGATTTCATTCATTTTCATGTATAATTTGGTTTTTGATTCATTGTAATGATTACAGGTTAACAAAAAATACATAGATTTATATTTACATATACTGTCTGGGGTCAACTGCTGTTGATACATTATGCTGCAATATTATAGATAAAAGATAAAAATGTACTGATCCTGGGGGGTGGGGAGAGTTCACAAGCTACCCAGCAGACAAAGTATATAAAGTAGTTAAAATTAGCCCCACTTTTACCAGCTGAAACATTAAAGTGACGTACAAATTAATGCATAAATAATTATAATCCAATAATATAATATACATTATTCTAAAATGTTATTCTGTATGAGGAGTACTTTTACTTTTGGTACTTGAAGTATATTTTGATTCCAGTGTTTTTGCACTTTTTATAAAGTTTTGAATGCATGACTGAGTATTTCTACACTGTGGTATTACTACTTAAGTACACAATCTGAATACTTCTTCCACCGCTGCTGCAAACTCAGTTGCTAAAATGTGCTATTATTTGGTACACTGATCATATCGTAAATAGGTTTAACTTAGGTTTTCTTAAAATATTTATTTCTATAAATGTTGTCTTGTGTACGGACAAACCCTAACTCTGTGATCTGTGATGATTCTCCTTATTCAATACAACCTACTGTATTGCTTTGTAAACTAAGGCCATATTTAGATTAGCTGGCACTTGCCTGCTATTTACAGCGTTGTACCAGTAGAGTCATGTCCTTTGAAAATCTAGATAGTACAAGGAAGGTTCTATGTCACAACAACAGCTCCATAACACTGAGCAGAGCCTGAGTCACATGGTGTGGTTTGTTTTAGGGTTGATAGTAAAGAAATCATACCACAGTGGGAAAATGGGACAATGTCACACACACCTTTAAAGGAATTTACGTTGTTTTTAAACGCATACCGAATAAAAGTAGAACACTTCAAGAGTAGGCCTAATGTAGTCCAGCAACAACTTGAAATGCAATCCATATCCCAACTGCTCTAATGTATAAAAATGTATAATTTATAGTCTGCCTAGTGAAGCTAAACATCAGACTGACTCATAAAAGAAACAGCACTCACCTTTGCTTGGCTGGAGGGTGGCAGAGCCAGCACAGTGGCCTGGGCCACTGGCAGAGGGCTCGGATGGTCGCTCACACTGTGGGCCATATGCGCCCTTCACAGATTACGCAAGGCTGTCAGACACTCAGTCGCTCATTCGGGAAAACCCACTGCAGAGAAATATGTATATATATGAGAAAATGTGCAGGGGCAATTCAAAAAGACACTTTCTTTAACAAAACAACAGCCCGCCGTGTCGCACTGCCTCAGTATATTTATCATGACTCGCGGACGTGATTACACGCACGCCCATATCCTCCACACACAGCCTGGCTTGTAAACAGGGTATTGCATTACAAAAGCTCTGCTGTTCAATCCATCACTAGGCTACTTTCGAGCACATAACCAAGCACGCCGTTTATATTTAGCAATCTGGCCCGCTTGACGATTTGAGTGCCGATAATAACTTAATGACCACACCTCAAATAGATAAACTGCGACTCATAGTTATAGCCTACACAGAATGAATAAACAGGCATAGGCATCGTTAGTGCAGTCAAATCTAGACGTTCACTGATTAAATGCTGCAGTTTGTTACCTTCGTTGTGTTTAAAATGAGCCCGTGTTCATGAATCTTCGATGACTTGTATCAGTCACCAGTCTTCCCTGCAGATTCTTGCACACATTTCTTGTTTGCCCGCTGGAGGCTGTTCAGTCGCTCTTATAAGTTGCACGTCTCCTCACGTTGTTTGCGTTTCTAAAGATGATTGTAAAAGACAGGTGTCAAGCTACGGCAGAGTGTGTTGTCTATTTATAGAAGACGCCTGCGAGGAAATGTAGCTGCTGCCTGGTTCTGCGCACAAGATTATTTGGGCTTTTCAAAGACTTAAAGAAACTGGGACAGCGTATGCCAGTATTTTGGACTACATTACCCAAGAGCGAGTCCCGTTATGCTGATGAAATCTCGCGAGGTTATATATAACATTGGGTTGCCAGGTTAATTTATATGTAAACTTTATTCACGCTGTTGTCATAATAAAATACCTGTTCGTGCACACTGAACATTTTGAGTTTCAGAGCAGTTTCGACACAAACAACATCCACAATTTAACTAAAATAACACAAATACAACTGATCCATAATTATATGATTATCAAGCGTAATGGACTAACCAGTTATCACTAGTTAAAGTAATATTGTTAATTTTAAGAATGATCCCTTTCAGAGCATTAAAAAACTGACTGTACAATAACCTTTAAGAAATACTTTTGATGTCGATTTTATGGGTAGTAGGTAGTAAGAGTAGGCTACTTCATATTGTTTGCTATAACTTAGCATATATTTTGGGTATTGTATGTTTTCAACCTTATTCTGACAGATATGCAGGGAAGTGAAAAAAATGCTCTCAATTAAACGTAATAAAGTAAGAGTATAAAATCTCACAAAATGGAAATTATTCCAAGCACACATGTCTCACAGTAAAATTGCTTTTGCCCTTGAGAACATTAGTTCAGTCTTTAAAAAAAAAAAAATTAATCAATATTTTCATGTAAAAATATTCTAACTGGTACAACGTATTTGAGTCTTTGTTAGTCGCACACGATTAAATGTTTATTAAAAAGAAGAAAAGCAAATAAAAGCGATGGATTGAGGTTCAGAGGCTTTGGTTGTGGGTTCTACGTGACCGAACCTGGCAACCCGGGAGTCTGGCCATAGCGGTGAAAAACTTGTTGTTGTCGGGGAAAATGGCGTCAAACGTAGAGGCCCCAGAGCGCTGGTACCTCGCCCTTCTCGGCTTTGCGGAGCATTTCCGAACCTCCAGCCCGCCCAAAATCCGGCTCTGCGTGCACTGTCTACAGGCAGTGTTTCAGTTTAAGCCTCCACAGAGGATCGAGGCCCGGACACATCTTCAGCTGGGCTCGGTTCTCTACCACCACACCAAGAACAGCGAGCTGGCCCGCAACCACCTGGAGAAAGCGGTGAGGGACGTTCGATCTAGGAAAGATCGGGGATGCGACGGAGTAGGGGAGTGGTGTAGGCCACACGCAGCGAACGGCGGAAATCTTTATATAGCTGTTAATTAAGGGAGGTTAGATTTGTCAGGGAGTTAAAATATAAGATTTGTTAGCGTTTTGTTAAATATTCGTCCCGTGGCGGCCGCTTTCGTTATTTCTCTGGTGTTAGCCAAAATAAGCCGCTGTATGGGATTATTATTGGTTCTTCATAAAGATAGCAAACGCCGACAATATGACGCCGCTAACATTTTGTATCTTTTGTTTTGCAGTGGTTTATATCTCAACAAGTCCCTCAGTTTGAAGATGTCAAATTTGAAGCTGCCAGCATTTTGTCAGAACTCTTCTGCCAACAGGTAAGCTCATTTTTTAGATTTCAAGTAACGTTGATTATTTTTGGAGGGTAGAAGTAACATTAGCTTAGCGGCACATTCATCACCATGTGAAACTGACAGGTACTGGAAATGTTAGCTATGCATTTGTATTTGTTATTGGCTATTGATCATTCTAATCCTTTTTCAGAATTTGGTGGACTCTGCAAAACCTCTACTTCGCAAGGCCATCCAGATTTCCCAACAAACACCATACTGGCACTGCAGATTGTTGTTCCAGTTGGCGGTATGTATTAGTGCAACAATGTGAATGTGTCCCAGACGTCCTTTTCATGTGCAGGTCCAACAGTGTTTGAGAAAGAATTCACAACAGTCTTAATACATTCCTGGTAGTTAGTCTGATCTGTTGTTTGCTCACTCTTGCACTGTTGGTTAGATGTTGCATGAGTCCAATATATAACAGCAACAAAAAGAGTCTCCGGTGATGACATAAAATGTTTTTGTCTCTTTCAGCAACTTCATACTCTGGAGAAAGATTTGGTGTCAGCGTGTGACCTGCTGGGGGTTGGAGCCGAGTACGCCAGAGTGGTTGGGTCAGAATACACCAGGTATACGTCACTCCGTCTTCTGTTGACTGCACATTTAAGGCTTTCAGTGGTTAGCATATGACACCTCCAACTTCATCAAACATTTCTATTTTTGCACGTTACTACAAGTATGTGTCTCGTAAGTCTGTCTGGCCACAACATGCTCACTGATTCTCTCCCCTTCAGTTTGTATGAAGGGCTTGCTATCTTAAGTGCTATCCCAAACCAAATAATGGGAAGTGGACTATGAAACTGTTAACAACTCTTGTTTTTTTGTTTTGTTTTTTTGCTCAATTCTCATTCCCAGTATCTCTCTACAGCAGCGCAAGTGCCTTTTTTACTCGCAGTTAAAACTACATTTTCCTTTCACTGTCTTTTCATTGAAGGTTCAGACAAATCACCTAATATGTAGTAAATTAAAGACAAAACATCACAAAGTTTCATTACACAGAAATGGATTCTCAGTTGTTCATCTTAATGAAAACTTACCTGACACTGGTGCACCTTTGTCACCAATACAGCAGTGACAAGAAGTGTTAATTAATTGTCAGTTTTATGAGAATTTGATGGCTAAAAAGCTTACTTGATGTTTTTGCTTTTTAGGGCATTGTTTCTTCTCAGTAAAGGAATGGTGAGTCATCTTTTCCTCTTTACTTTGTTGTATTTGTGTTGCTACACCACGATAGAAACAGTGATTCTTTCCCCCACCAACACAAATGCTTTTCTTATATTGTTATATTTTTTCGAGTGTATCAATAATTTAATAATGCATATGTAGCAGTAATAGTGTTTTTATTTAACATACAAGATAAAACAACAAAAGTATGCAACATCAAATTTGATCAAGTTTTGATTGTGGTGATGTTTGTTTTACCTTCTAGTTGCTGCTAATGGAGAGGAAGCTTGGTGAGGTGCATCCTCTGCTTACACTGTGCGGAACTATTGTAGAAAACTGGCAGGGAAACCCCATCCAGAAGGAGTCCCTGAGGGTCTTCTTCCTGGTTCTACAGGTTACACACTACCTGGATGCTGGACAGGTAGGAAAACCAGTCTGCAAGGGTTAGATAAAATGCTACAGAGTCGTTTAGTAGTGTTTTAATGATGGTGCTTATTAACACAGGAACATTGTTGATCAGTATGCATGTACACATTATATTTTATATGGGGATTAGGGATGATAAACCTAGTTTGATGTCTAGTTGTCTCAAACTGCTTGATTGTGAGATGGGATGTATTGTCGTGTGTATGTCTCCCCAGGTGAAGAGTGTGAAGCCGTGTCTGAAGCAGCTACAGCAGTGCATCCAGACCATTTCTACACTCCACGATGACGAGATTCTGCCCAGCAACCCGGCTGACCTCTTCCACTGGCTGCCCAAGGAGCACATGTGTGTCCTCGTCTATTTGGTAATGCCACAACACTGGGTCTGGCATTGCATGTGGGTTGTGGTCATGCTGCAGTCTGAACTGCATAAAATCCTAAATGTTTTTGGTGTAATGGAAAACTACTGAATAAGATACCAACTTTATTTCCAAACAAGAGCCAAAATGCATTTTGAAAGGAGAAGTGTTATTATTCAGTTATTAAATTAGCTTGCTTTTAAAATGCATCTGATAACTTTGTAATTAAAAGAAAAACAATAATTAAGCCTTACTAGATAACACGGTTGGTGAGGCTCTGTGTATCCTCTCCATGGATGACTTGACACAACTGTTGCAGAAGATATTCGGTTACCATGGAGTATACGAGAAAAAAAAATGGTGTGTTTTGTTTTTTTTTTGTTTTTTAAACATGGATGTTAATAGGACTTGGTTAACGTCTGTTCTTTACAGGTGACAGTCATGCACTCCATGCAAGCCGGCTATTTGGAGAAAGCCCAGAAGTATACAGACAAGGCTCTTATGCAGCTAGAGAAACTAAAAAGTGAGTTACCCACCATGTTCCTGTGCTTTAAAAAACATAAATAATAAAATATTTAATGCTGAATAACTACACAATGCGGGACTGTGCTTTTCAAACTGTAAAATCAAAATTTTGTTTGTGGACGCTTTTGCAGTGTTGGACTGCAGCCCGATCCTCTCTACCTTTCAAGTCATTCTGCTGGAGCACATCATCATGTGTCGACTCGTCACGGGCCACAAGGCCACTGCGTTACAAGAGGTATATTGTTTCCTTGTCCGTGGTCGTTGTATGAGTGGAAGAAGAAATGCAGAGAGCAGCCATGATGGTTCTATTTTGTAGCATGTCCCAGAAAATATGTTTGCATGTGAAGTGAACACTGACTCTGTCCTGTACATCCAGATCTCACAGGTGTGTCAGCTGTGCCAACAGTCTCCCAGGCTATTCACCAACCACGCTGCTCAGCTTCACACGCTATTAGTGAGTATTTTCAAGTGAACCCGTCTTTAACATTTGTGTGTGCAACTGTGTGTGCCTGTGTGATCAGGGTTACTATTGTAAGACAAACAAACTTTCAGAACATGATCACAAAATCAAAGTAAAGTAATCTCTACTGAAAACAAATCTATTTGAGACATATTTTAAACATATGTTGTGGTTTTTGTGGGGGGTTAAAAGACATTGCTTTGAAATTTGGAGTCATTCCACATTTACATTGATGTATTTATTGTTACTTATTAAAAATACTGTTACCTTTTAATAAAGCACACTTTTATGCAGTAGACAGCTAAATGCAAAAAATTGTAAGGTAGGTGATGTTAACAATGGCACGGCAATATTTTTTTTAATTCTATTTTATTGAATTAATAAACAGACTTGTATGCTGTTTTAATGCACTGAGATTTACATAAAATCCATGGAAAACATTTTAGGACTTTAGAACAATCCATAAACCCAAACTGAAAACTAACCTTAAAAAAAAGGAATATTAAAAATATATTTTTAAAAATGGTACAATTATGAAATCTCTGTATACTTGTCAGGAACACCAAAACACACAAATCTGAAGTTAACAGAAGTTATACATCCAAAGCTGTTATTATAATAAAAACAAAACCTGTTTTGGTGAAAAACTGGTATTTATAATTGTCTCTTGCTCTTTTCACATCCCAGGGTCTGTACTGTATCTCGGTGAACTGTATGGATAATGCAGAGGCACAGTTTACCACAGCCTTGCGGGTGAGTACGTGGTGATTTTGCTGCCTCTCCTCACACACTGTCACCAATATCTTCTTTGGCGCTCTCTTCCCTCCCTTGTCTCAAACACCTGTGTACTGTTGTGTTTCAGCTCACCACACACCAGGAACTGTGGACATACATTGTGACCAACTTGGCCAGTGTCTACATAAGGGAAGGAAACAGACACCAGGAGGTCAGTTAAGTAATTTGTGACAGAAGTGATTAGTCTCCATTGTATCATGTTCGTGGTTTGCTTCTTTGTAGAGCCGATAAATGCATCAGCATTGGCGATGGCTGATCACGGATATATTGGTATTGAGGTATATGCTGGCCACACTTAAATTACTGCAAGAAAAGCCAAATATGCTGTATGTTTGTTGTAATTTAGAAACAGTGTTGCCATTACATAGTTTGTCCACCAGAGGGCGAGGACCAGTTACTCTTTCACCTAAAAAATGTCCTACTCAGGGCAGAATTGTGATAAACAAATTTAAGTGATCCTTATCTTCTAAGGACAGTTGATGTAGATTTAAAGCGGTCTTGGATTGAAGCACACTCTTATTTTGAAATAAAAGAAACATGGGTTAGGTGGTGACAACCCTTTTTTAATAATAACTAATGGGAGCACTTTTTTATTTACTTATTTCCTGTTTTATTTCTTCTTCAGCTGTACAGCCTCCTAGAGAGAATAAACCCAGACCACAACTTCCCAGTAAGGTATGTGGCTTATACTTTTAGTTTATTTTTAGTTTATCTGTCTAACACAAGACAATCCATTAAAGCAATACATTTTGTTGAAACTGCTTCAGATTATTAAATATACCACCCACTGCCTTTGTTTTTGATTCAGCTCCCATTGCCTCCGTGCTGCAGCCTTCTACATCAGGGGACTCCTGTCCTTCTTTCAAGGACGCTACAATGAAGCCAAGTATGACACATTAAATAGTTTCATACAAACCATACATAGATCCACCATGTGCCTTTACATATTTATAAATATAATTTTATTTTTTCTTGTTTCAGGCGTTTCCTAAGGGAAACCCTGAAGATGTCGAATGCTGAGGATCTGAACAGACTGACTGCCTGCTCCCTGGTTCTGCTGGGCCACATCTTCTATGTGCTGGGCAACCACAGAGTAAGATGAATGATTTTCATTTTGGGCTACGAATGGTGTTGGAACAACTGGGAACAGAACATTTTGTCTTATCTTTTTAAATTGGATCAAAAGGAGAAAAAAAACCATTCTAACATATCCAGTCTGCTCCTCGTTGATGTGCCATGAGCAGCTTCATTTCGTAAACCCTTTATACTTTGCACAAAATAAGAACACTTTTTACACTGATATAAATATTCAGATTTCTGAACAAAATGTTTTTCTTTTTATAATAAATTACAACAAACGTGTCCAGTTTTATCTTGTATCCAGGTCAAACATCCTGCCTTGTTAGCTCTTACAATTAAACTTATATGGTTAATGAGGCATTTGTCATATTAGCTCTAGACTTGTTGTTGTTGCTGCATGGCCAAATAAAAAAAACTAAAATGAGCGGCAGCATGTCACTGCAGCAGTGAATGAAGCCAACTGAGGGGAGCTGAATCATCCAGAAATTAATTGTTCAGACGTCACAGTTGAGGCGAGCAAGCATGCTGAGGTTCATCAGCATGGGTACCATTGGTTGGAGTCAGAGCACCCCCACCCACTTGGGACAAACTCGTTAATCGTGTTTCACACTGCAGGTAAATGGACCCTCCCATTCTTGTGCTCACAGAAGATGACAAAGCAAAAAGAACAAGTTCTGTGAAGCCACTAGGTATAGATCCAACATCAACTCACAGAGAAACACTGAGATACTAGAGGATTATTTTAAAATATTGAAATAATTCCAGTGATTTGTCCACACCTCTACACAAAAACGTGGCTATTAGTCTACTGCTAACGATGGAAGTGCTCCTCCCTAACTGACCAGAGTAGCCACAAGAACTGTAAACTCATTTCTTTTGCCTCCCTTTTAACTAATTTCAGACATCAATTTAATTGAATCATTTGAGGGTTCAAAATTAGATTATTTTTTGTGCACAGATTATTAATTGGGGAGCCCAAAAATGACCTCTGCTCTGTAGTATGCAATGGCATGCACATATTTCAGAACCATTTTTAATGTTTAAAGTGTTCATAAATGAGGACCATCGTCTGATGGTTTCCACACGTTCTGTTTTCTTAAACCTCGCCCTTTTCTCTTTAGGAAAGCAACAACATGGTTGTACCTGCCATGCAGCTGGCCAGCAAGATCCCCGACATGTCTGTTCAGCTCTGGTCTTCAGCACTGTTGAAAGGTACATAATGTCCTCTTCCTGTGTCTCTGAAACATTCATGTTCTTAGCTTTGTTAACACTTTTAATGAAAGCACAGAGTTGTACTGCGAGAATCCTTGACTTTGCCATCACATTTGAAGTTCAAAATCTGTGTTCTCAAGAAACGAGCTGTGTTTTGAAGGGAGATTTTGACCATGTGTTGTGCTTGCAGACTTGAACAAGGCCCTTGGGAACACCATGGATGCCCATGAAGCAGCCCAGATGCACCAGAACTTCTCCCAGCAGCTGCTGCAGGACCACATTGCTGCATGCAGCCTCCCTGAGCATAACCTCATCAGTGTATGTGAAACAGATGAGCGCTTTTGTTAAAGTTTGCATATCATTGCTCTTCATTATCATTTTTCACTCTAGTGCCATGTTGGATCTACATATTTCCACTTGTTTGCTGTGGTGTTATCTATTTTCTGTGTCTGCTGTGGTGCTGAGGTGACAACATTTCTGTCTGTGTTTCAGTGGACTGATGGCCCTCCTCCTGTTCAGATCCAAGCCCAGAACGGTCCAACAACCAGCCTCGCAAGCCTGCTATGAGAAAACCACCTGTCTCACATAAGACGATAGCCGGTACATTATCGCAAGCAACAGATTGATGCCTAACAACCTGCTGTCAGACTACTGTAGCTGAGATTTGAGAGAATTTTAACAGGTCACAGAGTTCCGGCCTTCACTTTAACTTCTCAAGATTGCTTCCTGATTGTCTGCTATCACACTTTTAATTGTTGTGAAACAATTGCAACTACTGTTGTACATGTATTTTACGCTCTGTGGTGGCATTGATGCTCACGGGGGCATACGGGCAGGGTTGGACTCCTGATTCAAGTAGTGAAGGAACACACAGCGACGTATGAGAGGGCTTCTCTGCCTCAGATATAGAGATCCCTTCTCTACGTTTGCCAGGTTTCTTTTCCATTTGTTGGAAAAACAAGGGGCGTAGATAGGAGGGCAGTAAAGAAATGTAGAGGAAATTAATTTATTCATGTTAATATTTTTGTACCTGTTGGTAAATATTTTACATCTTGCCTTTTTTGTATGATCCTGTTTATTTTTTGGTTTGTTTTTTTTCATGCATGGAAGTTACTGATATGGACTCCCTGTATAATAGTTTCTGACATGGGTTGCTAACTATACATTCTTGGTAGGTTTTTTTTTTTTTTTGCACAAAATCCCTAATCTAAAGTATAGAGACATCTTGTAATATATTTTCACACAATCAGTTGAGAAATTTCATGTTACAAATTGGCAGTGTACATTGTATTGAGACATTGCACAAACCGCTGTGTGCAGCTCCTCCATGGACCAGAATATGACTGTTGGGTCTGTTAATGAGCAATGTTTAAAAACGTATGCATTTGACATCATTTAGTGGCTGTGAGGGTTGCCACATACCCTTTAAAACAACACATTTAACTGGTGTGTTTTTTTTGTTTTTTTTTACTTTAATATGAGTTCCCTGTTGATGTATTTTTCAGATAATGTTTAGACTTTTGGAGCATACGATAAATCTTCAGATATTCAAAAACGGAATTTATTTTATTTTGTTATATTTTAATTTGTCTTGATAGTTCTACTAAATGGTTTCTTTACAGTATGTTTGTATAGATTTGCCACTTGTTGAACCTTTATTGTACAGTGACATTTTATAAAGTCAATTTAGTAAAGTGTGATATGTATTTTTAGCTATCCTATGTAGAAATCTCAACGCTTGGTATTTAAGGCACTCTGTAAGGACACAGGTTAAGCTTGAGTACTAGCCATATTCTATCCAATGCCTATGTTTTTAATGCTTACATTGTTTTCAATAATTTTCCAATAAAAATATGATTGAACTTTTGTAACTAACTGATTTACACATCAGTTTTTAGAGTGTCGTCATTGTTCTTGTTTTTAAGCCAGTTCAGAGCCCTGGTGCAAACATAATCATGTTTAGTGAAGTCAAACTGAGAAACTCACGCTACTGATGACCTGCTGAAGTGGCACACATTATAAATAGGAAGGAAACTGAGCGAATACTGGCAGCTGTATGATGCACAGTAGTTAGTTACTTTACTGCAGTAGTACAGGAAGTGAGTTAGTGGTGAGCATGTCTTGTAAGTAGCCTTTAGGTGGTGCTAGAGTTCTCTAGTGTGTTGTGCATTTGTTTTAGTTTTTTTACTGTTAAAGGATTTTCTTAAAAACAATGTGCACAGATCTCAATTTTAGGGCTAAATAATGTAATGTATTTCACTATGTTCTTTTTTTATAAACAAATGCAAGCAGTTCTTGGATTAAATATATTTAAAAGCCACCATCATTTAAACATCTTTGTGGCTAAAGTGTAACACTTAAACAATTACATAATGGAGGATTTTCTCTGCTTTATCAAATTGATCAATTTATGCTTTTCCAAAAAGTATAGTTTACAACAGTGTAGTTCTCTTTAATTGTCTTTGCGTTTCCAATGCTCGTTTTACTCAGATCTCTCTATTTGTATGGGACTATTTAACAAACCCGTGTCATATATGACCATGTGTAGGGTTTCTCCTTTATCACTACATAAACATTAATTTGTAGCATTCAGAAGTGCATTTATCAAGCTTTTAGAGTCCTGTGTGGAACAGTAAATTAAGTCTAAACTTGATGTATCTTCTGGGATTAACACAGCACAGATACAAAGCAAAACCTGGACTTTGTGCTTACTATGAACCAGTGTTGAGCTTTCCCAGTGGCATGGACTTTCCCGCCCACCTGGGAAATGAGAAGAGAGCTGCTGTTTCCTCCATATTGTAGCTAAGGATGCCCTGATCTTCTGCAACATTAATTCCTTGGCTTGAACCCCTACAAGGCTGTTTGTCTACAGGTGGTAAACTGAGATTCAGAGGTGATTATTGAACAGGTATGCAATTACCCAGGGAACACAGGAGGGCTCATGGTTAGTGAGGATAACCACAGGAATTCCCACACCAGCACCACATCACAAGCTGTGGCCATGGAAGTGGCATGACACACCCTGAGGACAACAATGTACCTCAGAAATGGACAGAAGCTCTCAGGAAGGTGGCAGGGGCTAGTTTAGCACTGGACACTTACAGCAAATGTTTGGATCTTCTGTCTCTGTTGATCAAGGAGCTGCTAAAGGGTCCTCTACGCTAAAAGAAGAGGTGATAACGGTAACTGCTGAATATCCAACATAACAAATGCACTAAATCAAGCAATATAATTAATTACATTCAAATTATATTTAGTTATATTCTATGTTAAGTATGATTTATTGAGATAAAAGTTCTCCTGTTATATTGTCTCTGAAACCCCATACTCTTATATGTTCAGATTCAGCATAATGATATCCTCACTTGTTACGGTATTGGTGGCCAAATTAAAGATGACCAGTAAAATATTTTTAAAAGAAAACAGGTTCTGTTTAAGTACCTGGAGTAGTAAAAATAAAAAAGGCCTCTGTGCACCTGTGCATGCACATTCACACAGGCATGTGTACAAAAGGAAACCTCAAGACATGCTGTAAGTGAAAAGTTACACATTTGCCAAGATGGGGCACTCATATCATAACATCTAACATGAACATGGTAAATAATATAGGCAAAATGTGAGTTTTGTCTCAAAAAACAAATGAGAATCATATGGGGTGTAAAGCACCAAATGTAGGAACTCACATAGCTGTGACTTTGTGATTAGCAATATAAAGTAAAACAACTAAAATTAAATGGTCAGATGGATACATGCATTTTTATGTTTGCCTATTTTTCTATGTAGTAAGTTGTTGTGTCCAAGTAAATAGTACTTATTCTTCAGCAAAACGTGGTTCATTATTTTATGCTCTTGGAGTAGGCCTAGCACACATAAACAGAGGAACTGGAAGGTTTAGGTCAAATTCAATCAAATTCAGTGAGTACAATAACAGGCTAGCATTTAACAAAATGGTGATGTGTGTTTATTGATACACTCTTTAAATTTGATTCATGCGGGGTTTTGGGTTCCCATTCAATAGTCGTCCTGTTCTTGTTTTTACTCTCCCTACATCTTCCAAATGCAGCATTCTCTTTATATCTCAGCACTTGGAAACATAACATTTCCGAGGTGTGTATGAACGCAGCATGACGCCGCCTGTGGTGGCTCATTACATTATCTGGCAACCGGAGTGGCAGCGGACAGAAGAGAGGGGATCCCCGGGATTTTTACACCGAAGCCAGCTAAATACTAACATCAAACATCTAAAAAAATCGCGGGGGAACTCGGTCAAGCTCCTCCTAGACTTCGTAAGTTCTTGTATTGTATTATCATGTAAACTAATCCAATGTTTTATTTTCAATTAAATTATGACGACGAAGGGAAGTTTCTCTGTCGGTGTTAGCTCGGCTAACGTAAGTTAAGCTAGCTAGCATAGCTTGATCTCAGCTAACGTGCAAGGTAACAGTTTGTGTGTCGATCAGCTCCACACATACACCTACCCATACAGGCTGCCAAGAACATACCGCCTCAAAAAGTCTAGGAATATAAAAACTAACTTCCCCGGCAAACTTGTATTAGGGTGCACCAATAGTAAGGTGTAATGTAAGTTGTTATTTTTATGTACCCACAATGAAGCTACAAAACTCCATGACAAAACTGTAATTTTCTTTATATAATTAACGCTTGATTATTTGTGAATACATTTAGCGACTATCTGTCTATGCATGCGAGTGTCCGGGGGTTAGCTTTAGCAGGCTAACGTAGCTCGCTAGCTAGCCTTTTAACACTAGCAGCTCGCCGAGAAGGGGTCGGTTTCATTGTCTGTCGTGTATCGCTATTTGGACGCGTGAAGCCATCCAGACTAAACATCATATTATCTTTCATCATATTTAAAGCAATATATACCCCATTGCTAAGCGACTTTCCTATAATCTCTGAAACCGCTGATAACCACAATTGGCTGTTAGCTCGCGTTAGTTAGCCACTGGTTGTGTAGCCGGACAGATGGACAGGTTGTTGTTGGCAAGCCAAGTTGACGCTAGCATGAGATAGCTTGTTGTTGTTGATGGGTTAGTTGGAAATAGGTAGCTATTCCTTTGAGCAAAGTTGGGTCACTAAAGTTTATTAACATCATAACCAGTATTGCCACCGGTTGTTGCTAAGACGACTGCTCTTCTTAGTCGTGGATGGGTGTGATTATGGGTTTATGAGCCATTGATCTCAGAACTTTGTCAGATTAGCTCAACCGTGAAAAGCCTTTTTATAGAGGCGTAATGGTGGACGGTGGTGCCTCCGTCTGGGTGTGTGTCTGTCTGTCCACGACGGCTTAGTAGCTATCACCTAAGCCAGGCCATAGACAATTAAACGTCTAATTTGTCTTTGTACCAGAATATCAATGTATCCGTAACTGAAATCAAATTCACCACTTATGGTATTTTAATGAGATCTTTTACTCCTAAATCGAAGGGTATGCTATATAACTTCTATACCGTTCATTTCCCGTTAAGTAGCTGAAGGCATTCCTGTGATGTCAATTGTGAGATATATTATTTATGTAATAAATATCTGAATTATTCAGTCTTGTAATGACTGTTGGGGCTCAGCGTCTGCATCTACAGCAAGCTGTTGAACCAAGGGTCATGTTGTTTGAGTGGACACTTCAAGTCAGTTTTGTATTCACCTGTCCTTGAGGTGTGTTTAAACTAAACAGCAGTGTGTATATCCCTACCTCTGCCGAGCAAGTGCCCTCCTTTTAGAGCAAGCAGGCAGTTGGCACCCTTGGCTAGTGATGGGGGACACATGTCTCTTCACATTTTATGATGGGCCTTGGATTTGCCCGAGGAGGGTTGCCTCTTATGAAAAACCTTCCTGAGAATGATGTGACTGGACAGGCATGACTTGAGATCCACTCTTTTTCTGCCGCATCAGGACAGAAACGTTTTAAAGATACATCTGTATTTTCCACTACCCACTAGGTTTTGTTTTTTGCTTTTGTCATGGGATCAAATGTACCTTGCTCATTGTTAAGTTTATTATGGTTGTATTAGTATTTGTATTTGCAGGTCCTTCCTTAAGGAATGTATTCTTGCTGTTAGGGGTTTTTCAGGTGTGCTGAGTTACAACTTGTGCAGTTCAAAACTGATGTTGAGCAGTGGGCATGAATATCAAGGATTGGTGTTGTACTGCACACCTAGGTTTTTATATCTGCTTCATAGCTATGTTACATTCAATGTATGTAAACTAAAAGAAGTTGTTTCTCACAAACGTGACCAAACGCAGTGAGTTGTGACACGTTTTTTTTGTTTCCAGGGAAATGCATTAGTCTTAATTTCTTAGCTGTTCTAATGATTAACAACAATACCTTTAACTAATACTGGTGATAACTCTCTGCAGGATTGTATAGCATAGCTTCTTATTGCTTCCATCCATCCACATCTGGCTGTGGTGTTATCATAATGGTAGTTGTGTAGCTTACTGTAGACATTAAGCAGTTTAACACAGTAGTTGAGTCTTGAGCCCAGCCATTGTGCAAAGGTTAACAGGAAATGCTGGTGAAACCACAAAGTCTCTTCAGAATCGACCAACTAGACGGTGTCGGCGTGAATGAGAAATGAGGAGGGACCTTGGTGTAGTTTAGTTTTTAAGATTAGGATTAAGCCACAGTGTTGTCGTCAGGAAAATACTGACTGTAGAATTCTTAGGCTCACTGAAGACAGTGGACAAGCACTTGTTTATCAAATAAGATACAAAAGTGAAAGACGCTGCTGCAAGTGAAAATTGACCTTGTGTTCTACAGGGGTAGTTCACTTTGTAGTTTTGCTTTCATTTTTGACAGTTACACACCATCTTGCTACACTGAGCTAAGTGCTTTATGCTGTAGTTGAATTACTATCATGTAGTAGTCAAGTTGATTTTATTTATGTAGCCCAATATCAAGAGGTTTACAACACAGTAGTAGTTTAGTTCAGAGTTTTTAGTTTAGTTCTTGTTTACCATGTTGGACTTCATATTGACTCAAGCATGTCTGTTAACAGTGTGACCAACCTATGTTACGATTGTTAGATACCTTGAGTCCAGACTAATTTATAGCCTTCACCATACTTCCCATAAATGATACTTTTCCCCTTGCAGTAAGTTTACTAATTCTTACATAATTTGCTATTTGTGTGGCCAATGCCCAATGAAATACTGCCCCTGAATCTGAATGGACATGTGCCATTGTAGACAACTTCTGATATTCCCTCAGTAAATTGCCACCTGTTGACCAGGTTGTCCATATGAATTACAATGCAGCAGTGTTTGAGATTGCCCTCCATAATTGTAGAGACACTGTTTTCATAAGAAGATTCACAAATTAGGTCTTGCTCAGCAAAATGTTTTTCTTTTCTTTTTTTAAACTAAACTAAACCAAAGTAAAACTGAGCCAATTCTCAGCTGTCATTTAACAGTGTACAAAATGTATCAGACAAAACAACACTTGGACGACACAAATAACACCAGACTAGATGCCACATGTATTGTGGGCTCTCTCCTACTGTACAGCTAGCTGGTTAGAAAACATATTCCCATCCCCACTTTACATACTTTATGTACAATTTAAATATATGAAAGCTTTGTAGTATTGAAGGAGAGTACCCCCTTCTGCTTTGTATTCCTTTTAGTATGTAGCTGCATGGCACGTCAACATAAAAATAAAAATTAAAAAAATGTAATTCATTCAACATATACAGTATACTATGTATTCACAGGGGCTGTTCTAAGTACTAAATGCTGGCTAAACAGCTGTCTGCTTGCCTCTGAGTGGCCACTTCTACCACTAAAGATCTTAAAAGTTTGGAGGACTGGTTACATTGATTTCTCTAGCGAAGCAAATTCTCATATTTTCAGAGCTACAACCAGCACTTGGTACCGGGATGGGAAGACTGTTGACTTGGATAGTCCTAATGCCAAATCATGCTTCTATTTGGTTACACTTTGGTTTTTGCTCACAAATGACAATGCACATAACCAGTATTGCCTAACATTGCATCTGATCTGACCCAGACAAGACTGAATGCATTTACACATTATGGAATACACATTTCTAAAGTTTTGTTTTCTTCTCCAGTCTGCAACAATTGCTTCCACTGTGTGGCCAGTGCTGACATGGCAACTCTCGTACTCGCAGTGCAGCAAACAGGCGGGCCGGCAGCTTGGATACATGCAGCATCAAGGCATGTGTCCAAGAGGGGACAGACTGCCCTGTCTGACTCCCTGCCACATGGCTGTTTGGTGCATGATTGTGTGTGCATCTATTTGTGTGTCATACCTGGCCTAAAGGGCATCCAAACAAAGGTTAACTACACTGACTTTGCAAGTTTGAGCTCACTGGTCAAATCTCCCTAGTATGTGACTTGACATTCTGGCGGCTTGACAGTCTTTTAAGACCTGTGTGATGTCATCAGGATATCGTCAACACTGCTGGCCACACCCAATAGTGATGTTGGGTGTGGTGATTAAAAACACTTGACTTGATATTCTATTTTAATCCTACTTTTATAGCATTATCATTTCTTATCTTATCCTCCTGTAGGTGTAGCCCAATGCAAAAATTTTAAACACGTGCAACCTAATGCTCAAATGTTCCTGCCATTTGTGATGCTGAACAGGATGGCATGCTAATTTGTAAAATGATTACCAGTTGGTGGGCATTGATAATCATGAAAACAAATACGTGTCTGCTGTCTGAAGACACTGACTTCACTCTCCATCTTCAGGTGTTTTGGGTATTTGGGGTTGAATTCGATTTTGGAACAATTTTCAGCATCTAATTGCTGGCATTTAGATGCCAGCTTTTTTTTCTTTTTTCTTTTGCTTGGCGTACTCGATGGCGTGTAGATTCAGAATTACAGAAGGTAAACCCCTCAATCAGGAGCGGAGTCCATTACCACCGGTAATCACCATTGTAGAAACTGTAGCCAAATTTGCTCACTTTTTGAGTATAAGAAAAGTTAACATTGAAGTCTTGGGAAAAACAGACTTTATATGGAAGCTGCATTCTTGGTGTTGAACGTTTCCTGTATTTTTACCCATTGCCTGAACAGGCCTAGCAAGTTACGGCACATCATCGAACATGACCAAGCCATTCATAGGATGTTAATTCCTCATTTTCAATCTTCTTGGAAAATGCTTGGTAATTAACAATCCTGCCTAGCAAGTTTTTCTGCATGTATGATTGAATGAGCGTTGCTGCAGTGAGGATTTTGCTCTTTACCATATAGTATTATCACATAATTAACATAACAGTTAACGTGTATTAATATTGGTGCTCTGCAGTGTAACCTTGCTTAACCTCTACTGATGGACTGAAGGAGCTCCTGTAAGTTATGCTTGCTGACTTGCTGTGTGCACTGATAATGTGCTCAGCTCCTAGTTGCCTTGCCTGGTGTGCTGTATTTCTTTGCACCCTTTTAAGATCTTTTTTCCCTCCTCCTCTGGTCACTTCCTGCTACCATCCATTTCTGAGAAATGTAATCTGATAGCAGTCTGCGTGTGTCCTGGCCCTCCAGTCTGTATGGTGGGTATGGGCTTCTGGTTTTACAGGATTATGGAGTAACCATTTGGAAGCAATTTTGCTGAAATTGGAGATTATCCCTGTCAAGGGTTTTTGAAAGTGTTTTTTGTAACATTTAACATTTGTGGTTGAGAATGTATCCAGTGATTTTGTCATTTGAGGCTGAGGAAAACTACTAGACACGGTTGACTTGAGATGTTAAGGTTCTTTAGAGCTTTATAATGTAGATGTTGCATATGTCATTCGACGGTCAGTAAATTATGTTCTTAATGTTGTGAATCAATGACTCCAAATACTATACAGAAGGCTTTTACGCATTGTATAAGCTTGCCAAAATCCAGATGAGATGTGGGCTTTGAGTGATATGTGCTCTTTATTTGGATGTTAGTTCTCTGTTATAAGGGAACATTAACGAGTACATCGGTGTGACACTGTCTGAGTTTTAAAAAGAACTATGGGCCGTATATGTGTTAATGTGGTTATATGTCGATGCATTCTTGTGTGCTCATTTGCAAAAGTCTGGTTTGCACTTCCTAGACTTGCTGCTGCTGTTGTCGTTGTCACGTTGCTGAGGGAGAATCCAGGTGGAGACATGCGCACACACAAACACTGTGTGGCTCCGGTTCTTACCCGCTCTCTTACACACACACACACACACACATACACACACACACACACACACACTCAGAGGCAGTCTGGCAGATTCAGGGTTAAAGGCTTCCATTTTGTTAGGTAACACCCTAATGGTCTGATCTGTCAGTGGCGTTAAAATGGCAGGGGCTTAACCCTTGGCGTCCGGGACACAACCAGTAGGGGCACACACACACACTCTGGGCTGGCCGAGCCTACTACAGAACAACTCAGGAGGGGCAGGGAGGGGTCGAAGGAAGGACGAAGAGTGAGCAAGTGAGAGAGAGAGAGGGAGGGAGGGAGGGAGAGAAGACAAGGAACAGTATTTTTCACTTGGGTACAGTTAGATTATGGCACAGCTAACCACATGCACTCTGCACCCTTCTCCTCAAACCATGGTACCACCTCAGCGGGATCCCTGCCCCCACTGCTTGCCTGGTGAGCACAGATTAGCATAGGTAGTCTGATCTTTTTTCCTAATTTAAGCGATCTCCCGAAGGAAAATAACTTCACACTTTGATAGCGTGGAATGTAATTTGAGGAATGTAATAAAATAAATAACACATTTTACAAGTAGTATATGACCTACAGGAAGCAGTAGGACTAACCCTTTTATGGTGGTGAGTAGTAAGTAATCACCCTGAATTCAAGATGATCATCGTCTGGTCATATGTGCGAGTGGTCATATTTACTTGGTGGTTTGAGTGATTAATTCAATATTACAAGGGCCAGGGCCTCTAAGCCGCACAAGGAAAAGAGTTGTCGCTCTGCTGTCTTTCATTGGGCAATAATAATCCATACTGGTATTGCTTTTATTGGACAGTGTAATTGTTGTTTCCCCTCTCATTGAACCCTAAGGACGCTGTTGAAAAGCCTCAGTTTTTTAAATGGCTGTTAATGTGTTGGCTGGCTTGGTCCAGTCCCAGTGGGGAGATCATTACAGTGCCCGAGATGAGAGCTAGCGCGATACCTGAGGGGATGAGCTTTTGCCATTGATCCGTTCCCTATGAACTACTGGACACAATCGAAGACAGACTGAGAATAAAACCTGTAGTCGAGGTCACAAGATTTCCATTTGCTTTCAGGCAAGTGCACCGTATCCTGCCGAACTACACACAGGGACGGGAGATTTTCTTCATACCCCTTATTTTATTGGCAAGAAGACTTATCGTCAACCTATACAGCCCTCACAGAGAAATGCTAATTTATTTAATGTACTGATTGGAGCAAGCCTGCGTTGAGACCTTTTTTTTAATGTGTATGACCTCAAACAGCTCGGTACAAACCTTTTCATACATGTTTGCGTACAGATTTTTTTTTTTCCTATCTAAGATCAGCTCTCCCCTTTGGCCTTATTTTTCAAAGGGGGAAACAAGAGGGACATGCATCTCCTCCTCCTCCATAGTCTCCTGAGAGGAACAGACACAGATCACTAATCCCTCTCACTCACTCACTCACTCTCTCACACACACTCACACTCATCCTCATTTTTGTTGCTGTTGCAGGGTTTGATGCTAATATTTTTAAGCACAGGCCCCACAAGCCACCAAGCTCTTACATTTGGTGGCCAAAATACAGTTTTGGTGGTCCAAATGTAAAGTTATGTAAAAACAAATCAGAAAAAGCAATTTAACGCAGCTTAACACAGCCTTCCTTCACTGTGACATTCCAAAAAGGGAAATTACATGAACAGATTCAGGGTTGTAAACATGTGTATGGTGACAAAAGAGGCGACTATTCGAAGTTGAAAAAATCCCATGCGACAGCGTAATACCGTATAACCATGTGACCAAGGCATTCCACAAGGATATAGAGTAGCCAGCCACTGGGGAAAAAAGTACCCAGCTCCCCATATTTGTCAGAAAAGCCCAAATTTGGTGGCCACCCAAACTGATGTTAAAAAAGCAACATTCCTCGAAAAGCGAGTTTTGCTTTTCACCTGCACCCCTCTCTCTCGCTCGCTTCCTCGTGCAGATAGAATCACAGACTGTTGAACTAAAAGTTGCTGAGGGATGTTCATGGAAATGTAACGCTGTTTTGATGAAAGCTCGCAGTATAGGGATAAAACTTGGTGGCCAAAGGGGGCCACCTACATGAAGTATTTGGTGGCCAAAAAGTAACTTTCTGTGACCTCAGGCCATGCTTAATGTCGAACCCTGTGTTGTAGGTGATGCATTTGATGTCAGTGACATACCATCACGAGGTTTGATTGTTACATTTGCATATGATAAACTCTATAATGTAGAGAATGTGTCAACATTATTCAGATGTTTAAGTTAATGCGGCGGTGTCCACAAAATCTAGAGTTTGGTATGAAGAGCATTTACTTGTGGATTGGCACAATGGGGAAGATACATTTCATCTATGCATTTTGAAAAATGTCAGAAAAGTGGCTCATGGGCCTAGGTCTAGCTGTAAAAAAAATTAACTAAAAAGCCATTGACATATTTGCACATAGTCAATAAGTAATCTTAAGCAGCTTATTGACTAACAACATGTTAGTATTCTAACTTTAAAACAACTATGAGCACATAGTGTATTTGCCTACAAAATCCTGTATGTTAAGGTTGGGTGCATAATATATATTCATGTTGATTAAATTGTATTACATTTGTAGAATGTATGAATTTGTATATGTCACTACAACAGCTGTGGGTATGATTATATATTCAGTGATCACAATGGGCGGCTTAAAAACAATGCCAACACATGAAGATAAAATGTGAGGCACCTACAAATTCAACAGCAAATGGTGTGTGAGCAGATAATTTATAAACCTGACTTTCAAAATCAGTCAGCATTTTTCAATTCTTGTAGTTGGTGCCGGCCTAAGGAGTGCCATAATGTGCCATTGCTGGCAGGCTTGGTGGTATAAAATAGATATGGAGTTGAGTTTTCATCAAGGAGAAGAACTGATCCTTGAATAGAACTGCTATTCTGGGTTGCAGAGTCCCAGGCGGTGAGGTTTGGGGTACCAGTTCCCTCCAGGCACCTCCAGGACTTGCTGATGGACAAGTCAGACTTGTTTGTGAGAATGTAACGTCAGTTTCATTTGGTTTTACACGCTGGATGGCTGGAGCAGTGGGAGCATCGAAGTCGATTGTCTGGCCATAGAACACAAATTCCCGATATCCTCTTTGAAACGAAAATGGTTTACGTACCTTTTTAAGCAAAGGGGTGATTTGTTTAAATAAATACTGGTTTTCAAACCCAGTGATCTGACATGACTTTTAAATTTGACTGCCTTAACTTGAACAGAGAATGAGTAGCTTTGTCTCTGTCATGGCTTTTCATTTTGGCTCATGGACCTGTGCTGTACCTGTTTGTCCCTGCGGCATTTCCTGTCATCACAAGTAATCTATCTCAGCTTCTGGCGGCTTGAAGTACAGATGCCATGTTTTTTTTACTGCCTTCTAACCCTCTCAGGTCTCACTGTGAATGGCAAGGCTTAGATAGACTACACTCCCTTATATTGGGATTAGGGAAATGCTAAATTTTAACCGTTATGTTTTCAAGGTTATGAATATGCTCGAATTTAAATATACTCCATGAAAAATGCTTGATTTTCACTGGTTTCAACTGGTGTTTCATGTACACAATCACTCATGTAAACAATATCTTTTAATAACGGAAATTAAACAATCCCGTCGTCATTTTTGTTTGTTTTTTCGCCTGAGATGTATAGTTGTAATTTAGATGTGATGATAAAGGTGTAGAGAGTCTGGACATTTTTGGTTCAGGTAGCTTGAAAGTACTTACATTTTCCTCTCAAAAAGCTATACAAATCCTGCATATAGTTAAGATGCCTTCTCTCTCTATCACACAACAGGCCCTCAGGGATCATATAGAAATCAAGGCGCTGAATAGAAAATTGGCTCCAGTGAGGGTCCTTTTACTCTTAAGGCTTAGTGAGATGGAGTGTGATGCAACAGTGAGATCAAGCACACATGATACAACCCTGTCGGTCAGTCTTGAGGGCATACAAAACACTCATAATCACAACACATGTATTGTTGCTTAGCAGCAATTCATCCAGCACATGAAACATTGGATTCATGATGTCATTCGTCTCTTCTGGGACAAAAGTAGCCTCGTGTCCCTAGACCTGAAACTAGCAACCACAGCCGACTTAGTAACGTGCAGCTCTGACACTGCACCGTCCCAAAGGGTTACAGCCATTTTGTACCTGACACGGTTCACTGCCACACGGTTACAGCCAGAGCAATGTGCAGCCACCATTTCCACAGTCTTACAGGGTAAAGTATGGTTTCTGAAGCTGTGTGTGTATGGTATATGGGTAAGCTCACATACACACTCAAACACAAGCTGTCATCTCTGGCAGATAGATAGCCTTTGTGTCCAGGGATGGTACAGCAGGGCACATCTGTCCTTGTTGTGTGCACCAGAGCAGGGTGCATTTTAAGCTCCACACACTCCTACAAACACAGACCTGAATGTTTAACTGTTGTTGTAGTTGCTTTATTTTGGATGTTTGTTGATTTAGTTATTTCTAGCATCTCTTAGCTCAACATCTTGTCAAGGATGCATGTGTCCTCTCCAGTACACATAATTCACAGATAGAACAAACTGCAGCCTTAACTGCGGACACCAGTATTGCTGAAAAGCAGTTTAATTTTCCCACTATACTTTGCAGTTCTTGCTTTACAAATTATACTAATAATGGGGAGTTTTGTATACATTACATTCCTATGGTGAATTCTCTATATGGTATGTATGTATGTATGTATGTTTACTTACACGCATGTGCGTGCATGCGTATATATGTCCAAAAATAGAGAGTGTGCTTGTGAATAATTTTGAGTTATATAGATGAGTTTAGTTTGACAAGCTTTTTATGTTTGTCAGCAGTTGTTGACTCTGGACTGCCACAGAAGTTAGTTATGTCAGTGCTGCGTCCGCCCTACTGTTGTCTAGTAGACATGTTTTGGAATGTCCGAAGACGATATTATTTTCTCCACCCCCCTCCGTCTTCCCTCCCTGTATGGGACTTGCCTGTGGCCTCCCTCCCTCCCTCCCTTCTGCCACTCTGTCTCTCCAGGGGTTAAACCTGCGCCTTCCCTCAATCGCAGACGAGTTAGAACCGGTTTTCAGGGATGCGCTTTTAGTTTCTCATGGAATCTTGGGATAGGGTCACGTGGAGCTGTGATGAATGATGTCACATTGGACTAGGAAGAACTTGAGTCAGCTTTCTGAATCAGATATACAAAATGGTGTATATGTGCGCTTGGTATCAACCCAAATCTTCAATTAACCTATCACATGGGATTTTTCAGATGTGCAAAGACAGACATGCGCTCATAATTGTTTACAAGCATCACATTTTTATAGCTATTAATATTATTATAAAATGTTTATTAATGGAGTCTGCGACTGTGAGTGCATGACCTACTTGGTGTGAATGTTGCACAGTGTTGGTGATATTTTTTTCTGCTGTGTAATAGGTTTTCCCAGAAATCTAAGTGAGTGAGATTTGGGTCAGCATCTGGGTCACTGGCAGTAGGACATGAGACGCCTGTGCACCTCAGGGTTGTCCCTTTTTATACAGCCGGGAATATCAGCAAAATCAAACATTGTAGGCTCACATGTTCATGCACATGACTGAACACCAAAGAGGTATAATCAAGACGTTTATAAGGAGGATTATTTCCCTCAAAAACCTGGGGTTACATGCAGTAGGTGGAGTCTGGCCAGGTTTGTTTTGTACAGTCCAGTGCATATCTGGGTTCAGGGAGAAACGCACATTTCAGGGTTCTTTATTTTCCTTTTGTAGCCTACTGGTGCCACTGCTGCTACTACATATTTCATATAATTACACCTGTGTTGATGTGGTTGCACTATCAGGGTCCCCGGTTTAATGTAATGGCAACACGTGTAATCAAATGTGATTTAAAAGGACTTGAAATAAGAAGGCACTAATATTCACATACAGTAGTTGGGATTGATTAAGAGCAGAATTATCGGCTATTTAAACATATTAAATGGCATCTTCACCTGTGTGATAGTGTGGCTTTATATGACTAGATTTGGTTTGTTGCCTCTGTTAGGTCAGTTATCACTGTAGAGCGTACACCTGGCAATGCTGTCGTCCGATTTTATTGTCCGTTTTAAATTAAATTGAGGCAGTTACAAGTTTCTGCGTTCCCCGCAGTAGATGCTGCGCATTGTTTACTGCAGTCACTAAACGTACCTCAGCCAGGGTAACTTGACCAACAGTTTATTCCTCAAGATGTATTGGACTACTTCTTTGTAGCTGGACATTTACTTTGTTTCCAAAATCAGATTTGTGGGTTTCACTGGAATTGGATGTACTGACTATTGAAGATGGTTTATCTTTCTTAAAATAAAACTCAATAGAACACTTGATGTTAAAAATGTATCCCATGTACTGCCCTCTCAATGGTCACACATTACTGTGTTGTTATGGTAACGTACTTCATTGGCAAAAGGCAGTTCTACAAGGGGGTAACTCAAACTCATAGGAACCTGCACAGTACTAATCTAAGTAAAACTTCAGCTTGGGACATTCAACAGTAACGGTGCACCTTAATCTATGATGTCCAAACCTGTAACCCGCTGTCTATTGCGAATCCATGCAAGTTTGTTTATTGTGCTTATTTGTCTGTGTTCGTTACAGTTTCCAATTGTTTCGATTTTCTGTCTCTCTCCAGGGTGAGAGCAGCCATGTCAGAGGAGGCCGTGCGTCAAACGCGCAGCCAGAAGCGGGCTCTGGAGAGGGACCATGCAGTTCACGCTGAGTCCCCTGGGGACGTGGACAGTAAACGGGTTAAGCTGGAAAAAGGTGACGAAGTTGGAGCTCCCCTGGCCCTGGTGGGTTCTGGAAATGAGGGCATCAAGCTGAAGAGTGAGCAGGCTGTAAAGGTAGCAGCCAGCATCCTAAAAGCTGGGGAAGTGAAGGCCACCATCAAAGTGGAGGTGCAGACTGGAGACGAGCCTGTTGACATGAGCACATCCAAAAGGTGAGACGTAGACAGATATCATAGGATTTGATTCACTCACAAGCTGCTGTTGTGTATTGAACTCTTGAAGTAATATTAGCAGTGCTTCACCGTGGTCATGTATAAGTGCAGAGAGCTTGATGGTCATTATGTACATAGCATTGTTCAGTTTACATAATAGTGTCAATGTCAGTTGTCTGAACTACAATGAAAGGAATACTAAAAACAATTACTTATATTCCTGTACACTGGGCCTCAAGATTGCATACTCAGCCAACTCGGTCCACAATAAACCCTTTGAGTATTTCCAGCCGGACAAATTGCACCATAATCTCCTTACAAACTAGCTTGTGTCTGTGAGGGTATAAAATGCAAAGAACAGTCCGCTGCTGTATTTCTATTTGGTTATGCTTAACTGATGTTAAATCATCAGATGGGGGTGTGAATGGCAAGCAGGACCGAGGCACAGTATTTATCTGCATATGAGTTTCTTAGAAAACATCTTTAGGATTATTTATATACTGTAGGCCTTGGATTTCATGCTTGCACGCACAAAGCATGGTTGTGCGTAGAGATGTGTCTATTGGAGTTTTAGGTTTCTCTCTAACTTTGCACTCGCAAGTGGTCTGACAGGAGTCATACAGGAAGTCGCTGTGTGGTTGTCGACAGCCTGCCCCCATTTTGAAAAAGTTTGAGGCTCGTGAGGCCTGGGCTCCATTTTCTCCCACAGCAGCACCTGAACTCTGCATCTCACTTCACACAAAATGAAGGCTATGTGTCACAAACTGGTTCCAACTGGCCGTTGCCATGGTTTCCACATTGGAAGGAGCAGTTGGAGGAAGGAGGGGCCAGGAGGGGTGGTGGGTGTGTCACATGACCACACTGAGAAATGCCTGACGTCATGTGATGCGTTTGATAGAGCGATAAATACTGTACACACTGTGATGTGATGGCAGTTAAAGTGGGACAGAGAGGGGATTAAAGTGTGTTGGCTCTGTTTGGGGTATATCATAGGTTCACTGAAGTGTCACCTTTGGCCCCTGTTTAACCCTCAACATCTGTTTGTGTGCTCATTCACTGCAAGGTAATAACCATATTGTTGTACACAGAAGGCCTGGGCTATGTAGGCCACATTTCCAATGCTGGAAAATAATATAATAACTGACGTGAACATGGGTTAATGTACAAATGAGTGTCACTGAGAAGAAGCAATGCCAGTATTTTGCATTCATTTTAAGAACATGTGAACACATCGTTGCCTATTTGCAGCTCAGCTGTTTCATTTACGAAAGCTTAAAATGGCACATGGCGATGTTGCATTGCATTTTGAACAGAGAATCCCACTGCACCCAATAACGACTGATTCAGCAATTCTATAGTGGGGTCAGTGCGAAGCCATGATCGCAGAAGCCGAGGCACGCAGAAACACTGGACCTTACATAACCAAGCTGCTGTGTGTTGTGATGCTTGTGTAAGCTGTTCTCAATAGGGTAGTAGCAACCATCACGAGCTAGTCCATGTCATATAGTCAGAGGCCAAGTCAGTCAAGGCAGCAGGTCGCCATTAGGTTTGTGTTTTGTGACCGATGATGAAGCTCTCCTCTCTAATGCTACTTGTTATGACATAGTTTATCATATAGTATGTACCTTGGAATGTAAACAGAGCTGGGGAGGAAAACTGCAGCCGGTGCAGGCTCCAGCTGAGCTTTAGGAGAGTAATCTTTCTCAGACTAGCAGTATTCTGAAAGTGCCAGTATTAGACATCTTTCTAAATCTAAATGAAACCTAAATGGGAAGTACTTTCCAGGAAGTAGCAGCATAATGTATGAACCAGTTTTCATTGTGTACTTAGCAGCCGGGCATTATGACTGAGATAAATGGTTGTTGCAGTTTGTTTTGGGATTCGGAGTCTGCAGAAATTCTTATGTCATAATTCAAGTATAAACAACATGGGTATTGTCATAGTTGACCTTGTTGAACTGAGCATGAGAGGTCTGTTGAGGGGAGCTGTTAGACAGCTGTTGTGAGGAAGGAGAGGATAGCAGAGAAACGTGTCTGAAGACCAGAAGCGTGCAAAAGGAAGAAAAAGTGTGAAGAACTGAGTCAGTGTGTTGGAGTATAAAAGATGAACAAGTAAGTGCGGGTGGGAGAAGGGCGTGTGAAGTAGTGACTGAGTGATTGAGTGAGTGAGAGAGTGTACACAATAGGTTGGCTCCTGGCCATGTATTCCCTTCCCCCTCACTGTCACCCTCTCCAGTGTCTCCAGCGGACCTCCGCTCTGCTCAGCTTGTGACTCTGGTGTCGGCAGCTGGGAGGGAGGGGAGAGCTGAGGCCCAGGCTGCGCCGATCCGGCTAGGCCACAGGCCTCGCCGCGGAGGTAGGGGAGGGGTGAGGCCCTGTCTGGGTGGTAAACTGGGCCTACGCTTGAAGCCCTGAAGCCACTCGCTCAACAGCGCCTCAGCAATTATATAACTTCAGTGAATGTGTGCATGCATAACTCCACATTATGACCCAGACCTCTCCCATGCTGTCGTATATCACAGTCCCTGCCTCACCCCATCCTCCGTTCTCCTCAACACTAACGCACCGACGCTCGGGACCTGACAGAATGCCCGCTGTGATAGAGGCAGATTTATTTCTCCACCATCGTCCACGCGCTGTAAAATTACAGACAACCCCTACTCCACATTATCTCCACCCCTCTCCAGACTGATGCATATGTAGTTTGTTCTCCTTAGTCCTCAGGAAAAGCCACATAACATTTTATCAAAGGCTTTAAGGCTTTCCCTTCGAAAAACAAAACAAAAATGCTGTTTTGCCTTTTTGTTTGCACGTTGTTTGTGACTGACTTTGCTGTGTCTGTTGGAAGTGAGAGCGCAGGAGGTCTGTCCACTGATGTTACCTTTCGCTGGAGATAATGGGTTGCTGCGATCTTCTCCTGCCGCCATTACTCCATTATTGATCTCTTGGTTCTTGTGTGTCCCAGTGCACATTTGCACTACAGCAGGGAAGATGAAATCATAATTATATACTGCCATCTACTGGAAGTAAGACAAAACTACGAGTTAGTTGCAGTCGATGGTAACTGTAGTATTTTAGACTGAATAGTGTTGATCTTGTTTTGAATGATACACATTTTCAATGCTATCGTTTCCTGCCTTTTCTCCCCTCAGTGACGTGAAGAAGGAGCGGCAGCCACCATCGCCAGATGATGTGATTGTGTTATCAGACAATGAGCCATCCAGTCCTCTGATGAATGGCCACTGCTTCACGAAGACTGACACAGATAAACTTATGGTAGGAAAACAACATTTAAACTTGACCTACAACACTTAGTTTGTTCGCTGGCTTAGAGATCTTCATTCTCACTTAGTGATTGCTGTTGAGAAGACCAAACCTTCTCGGATTAGTCATTATTGACATAGCTTTCGATTGTACATTTATGTCTAAGTGTCTTTTGTATTTGATATAGAAGAGTTCTCCAGAGGAGAGGGAGCGCATCATTAAACAGCTAAAGGAAGAACTGAGACTCCAAGAGGCCAAACTGGTGCTGCTTAAGAAACTACGACAGAGCCAGATCCAGAAGGAGAGCACTGTGCAGAAGGTGAAAACCACAGAAGATGAAACGGAGCGTTAATCTTGTATTGTTGGAGCTGACTGGGTTGTGTCTTAAGCACTGCTACTTAACAAAATGGCTCATGGATTTTCTTGTTTTCCAACTGACATCATCATCAATGGACTAATACTATCCCCGTTCATTTCTAGGCAACTGGCTCTGTAGCCACTCCTCCTCCTCTGGTGAGAGGTAGCCACACATCAAGCAAAGGACCCCTCCAGGTAGTTATTATATTTAGTAAACGCCACCTGCCAAGATCTGTAGAGCCTGGACTGATGTATGATGTAAATCTGAGTTATACCTTATACAAAAGCTGATACTGGCTGATATATTGTTCTTTTAGAGGCTTTCACATCTGCACAATCAATGCAATGCTCTTGTAGCATGTTAAAAAAGCTTTACTTTATATTTGCATTGTTGTGTTTCCAGGTGACCGGTCGAAGCTCAGGCACAGTGATCCCTCCTCCCTTGGTGCGGGGTGGGCAACACGTCCCGTCCAAACACAACTCTCAGATTGTCATGCCACCCCTGGTCAGAGGGGCCCAGGTTAGTGTGAGGAACTATGGCACAGAACACATTTGAAGTGTGACGAAGTTTAGTTTTTGAAGAGCTCTTTTAATTTCTTAATTTGTCTTGCTTGCTCTCTTCATGCATCTGTGATTGCTGCTTCTGCGTGTGTGCCGCTATCAGCCTATTGCAATGACTCCCCAGCAGATAGCCAGTCTACGTCAGCAACAGCAGCAGCACAGTGGTTCAGGCCCCCCTCCGCTCTTGCTGGCTCCCAAGGCTTCTGTGCCCAATGTCCAGGTCCAGGGCCAGAGGATCATTCAGCAGGGACTCATTCGGGTGGCTAATGTAGCCAACAGTAATGTCATGGTCAACATCCCTCAGGTGAGGATACAATATACAAGCAAACGTTTGCACACTCCTCTGGAGATTTTCATCCATTCCAAGTGTGTAAAATGTACCTTTTCATACCTGCTCCTTTCCTTTTGCTAGGCTTTGTGGCTCGTGTGCATGTGGTCAGCTAAAACAATGACAGCCTCGTCTGTAGTTGCTAAAGTGGTGTGTGTTGTGTTTGTGTCCAGGCCTCTCCAACCAGCCTAAAGGTCTCTTCAGCGTCACCCAACTCCGGCGTCAATGATTCCCCAGCCAGCCGACAGGCAGCTGCTAAGCTTGCATTGCGCAAGCAATTGGAGAAGACGCTGCTGGAGATCCCTCCACCTAAACCTCCTGCTCCCGAGTTCAACTTCCTGCCTTCAGCAGCCAATAATGAGTTCATCTACTTGTTGGGGCTGGAGGAGGTGGTGCAAAAACTTCTGGAGATGCATGGCAGGGGTGGGTTGAATATTTGCAGCTGCTAGCTATTTTAGGGATGTTGCACTGCAATGACAGATTGAATAGTAGTATATACATGTCTTAAGAAGCTCTGTTTTTGATATAGGTAATGTGGGCCCAGCTGCAGCCATGACCAGCTCCATTCCCAAAGAGCCATACACCTGCGCCCAGTGTAAGACAGACTTTACCTCCCGCTGGAGAAAGGAGAAGGCTGGGACCATCCTCTGTGACCAATGTATGTCGTCCAATCAGAAGAAGGCCCTGAAGGCGGAGCACACCAATCGGCTGAAGGCAGCCTTTGTTAAGGCACTCCAACAGGAGCAGGAGATTGAGCAGCGTATCCTCCAGCAGGCGGCCTCCTCTTCATCCTCCTCTGTCTCTAAAACCACCTCCTCATCCTCTCCTTCACTGTCCAAGAGTGAGATGCTGATGTCCCAGCAGTACAAGCAGGTCAGGGCTGCCATGCAGCACAGATCTGTGGCTGCCCACCACTCCACCATGAAGCAGGTTAGTGTGGCCTTTTGATATTGTGCTGGTGATGCACCAAAACATTTGCATAGTAACACCTGCACCAACACACAGCACACCTCCCCCTTCATTTTGTCTTTCTGTACAGAATCAGCTGTCACACAGCATCCAGTCTGCAATGAGCTCTCGTGGTATGGCCCACTCGTTCACTTCATCCTCTCAGCTGCAGAGCGCAGTGACGGCGGCGGCGCTGGGCAGCAGGCCTGGTAAGCACGCCGCAGCGCGCCTGCTGCAGCAGGGGTCAAAGGTCAGCGCCGGCAGCAGCAGCGGTAACCAGGGCAACATGACTGCCTGGAGAAAGCAGAGCGGTGGCAACACAGGTAGGTAGAGACGCTGGAACATGTCATATAAATGTGAAACAGTTCCATCTCCAGTACACTGACCTCTGATTTGTTTGTCTCTTGAAAGGTGTGACTATGGCCTATGTGAACCCCAGCTTGTCTGCCCATAAGACCACCTCTGCCGTCGAGCGTCAGCGAGAGTACCTGCTGGACATGATTCCCTCCCGTTCTATCTCCCAAGCAGCCAACACATGGAAATAATGCAATCTTCCTCTCTACTGACATCATAACTATTACCCCTCTTAATATCAATAACAGCCATTCTCATTATCATTCTAATCCTTTCTATGGACGCTGGCTAAAATGGTTCTGGGGAGATTCAACCTAGTTTTTTGTTGGATAAAGGCGTTCCTTCACCTCTCCCTCAGATATGTCTGCTACCATCTTCCTTTCCTGAATCCTTCATCCCAAATTGGAGTGGTGCTGCGACAGCTTGGGCTTCTGGGATACAAGGAATATGTCAAATAGAGTTTGGGTACCTTTTTTGAGGGTTGGGGTTTACATGGGCGTGTACAATTTTACAAACTTCTCCAGCGATGTCGCCTCTCCCTTCCTGTATATTGGTTGAACCTCCCTGTTGCACCAAGAGGAAAATATCTGTGAGCTCCCCTGCTTCTGGATTATGCAGGGAAAAAAATAATAATCACTATTATACACAATAAAATATCCGCCTTATGTCCTACCCTTCTCCAGTCTGAGCCAGTCAGACTCAGGCCCATGTGGTGGCCGAACCGAACTTAACTGAAGACTTCATCACAGGGATTGTGGTTGAGCTTCGAGGACCATCCATGAAATAATAACTGCTTCAGCTTTGCAAAAATGAATAACGTAAAAAAAAAAAAAGGACTGTAAAAAATGATCTATCTGCACACAGACTGCCTCTTCTCTCTAACCCACAGCAGTGTATAGTAGAGAAGTTGATGTGTGTTGGATTATTTTGTATGGCTGAATGTTAGGATTTTGTCTTTTCTTCTATAAGTAATTTACTGTGTTCGGAATATTGTGCTCCCTGATACTTTGGAAGTGGCCTATTGTCGAGGTCTAAATTTACAGGCTAATGTTACTGTTGAGGTGGTTTTACATCTGCTGGGTTCCATGTTGTGGCCTACTTTTAAATACTTTGTTTTTTCTAAGATGAAGAGGAAGAATAAAGATTAAGGTTTCACTTACTCATGTAAAGACACGGAGCATATGTTTGGAGGACTATGCTTCTTGAATATTGTAAAAAAACACAAAAAAAACAATTAAACCTTCCAAAGAACTAGTGGAGCCCAAATGGAATCCCTTCTGCTAGAAGGTTTCTAGTTTATTTGAACCCTCTCTGGATATAAACATGAATTCATGCTAAACTGAGGGGGTGTAAGGAATGTCATATTTTTGACATTGTTTTGCTTTTAGTCATAGGTTGTGGTGCATTATTTTTCTTCTATAGACACACTGTCTCTGGGTTTATTTATAGGGTCATGTTAGTAAAGATATATGCTTATGCCCTAAGTTTGAATGGGTCTCCACTTACAATGATTTGTTTTCTCTTGTGTGTCCAGTGGCTCCCACTCACCTTACGATTGGTCTGAGAGAAGCTGGACAGCTTTCAGAATGTAGTTATGCAAAACCCCCTATAGCAACAAATGACATGAACTTCTTAGTCTTTAACATTAAGGTGTGTATGGTTTATGTCAGGTCCTTGAATTGAGCTAACTATGCCTTTCACATGAGCTCTAGCGCATTTTTTATCAGGTTGCAGCAGCACAGGATAAGCTAGTGAATTACAATATGTCCTACATTAAACCGGGAATTATTTTATTAACCATATACTTTTGTCTGTAATTTCAGTCACTGGGGTGGTCCCAATTCCTTTAACCCTAACACTCGGCATTGGTTTTACTGTATTTCTGTGACCTATTGGAAAATGTCACTAAATTAAAGATTGAATTTAAACAGCTAAAAAAAATAAAAAATAAACGTCTATGCACATTTCATAATCTGGATGTTTTGCAATATGTTTTAAAGGCAAACCCAACTGACAAGAGGCTGTGACCACCCCAGAGGTTATTTTCTCAACGTAATCTTGTCCCATTGTTAATCATTTTCACGCCAAGCAATGGTTATCTCATCACTACGTCATTACAAACCTGGAGTCTTGCTGCCCTGTTGCCTCACTTTTGATTTCATAATTCATCCATGATGTGATCATCTAATGCAACATTGTAAGGATGTGTCTATCCAGAGTGCACTCTTTAGTTCATGGAGTATTGTCAGGCATCCATACTGATAGATGGTGCACTGCATTAGGTAACGGCATCAGTTGAAGTTTATCCCTCTGTACCGGGGTATCATCACTGTATATTTGGGTTTCATTTAGGACGGTGCAACAATACTGTATGCACATTGCTGATAGAAATACAAGCCTACAAAGTTTAATTTAAATTGCTCAAAATTTTGTACTTCTGTCTCAAAGTAGCATCGGAAATCTTCCAGGTTGTCTGTACATTCCTGACAGGCAGAAGGTAGCAGCCCGCGTCTTGTGGATGCAAAATAAGCAATCTGGAATGAGCCCATCGTTTTGTGCCCTGCTAAGTGTAACCCTGTGCTCTCCTGACTACTGCCTGCTGCTGCTGTTTGACAACAATATCACCATTCCGTTTGTTTGGGGTCAAAACTCTGCTGAACGGAGTGCAGCCCAAATGAAAAAGAAAACAATGTATGAGAATTATTTGTTTGTTTTTTTTGGATTTTTTTTCTGCTCTATCAAATAATAATAAAACTAATTTTAACCCCTCTGTTATGTGTCGTTTGCCTGTTCATTCATAACGATATGTCAATCGCCAGAAAAAGAATCTATATAGACAATCTGTTTTGACAGTCGACTAATCGTAATCTGCAGCCAAACATTCACTTGTTCCAGCTTCTCCAATGTGAGAATTTCTTGTTTCTCTTTGTTTTATGTAAGTGAGAACTGAATATCATTGGGTTGCGAACTGTTGGCCCAATAAAACGACATTTGACACAGTCACTGAGGATGTTCAGTAATGAAAGTAATCGTTTGTTTTAGTCCTATAGCAGTTACATGTGTTCACTGGCCTTTAGGACACTGGAGGTGAATATGCACACTCAATGCCCAGTAAACATCCAGATAGGCTGAAATCATACTCTGCGTGCACACAAAGTACCAGAATAAAATGGTATACAATAATTCTTGAATCAATATCTGTAATGCTTATAGTGAGACTTGTGCTGGTAATTATTTAATGTGCTTTTGTATTACTTTTCATTACATACAGCTGTTTTAAAAAAACATTTTGTCTACCTCCTGCATCTCAAAAGTCAGTGTACATGCATAGAACCCTTTCCAGCTGTTACATCATCACCAGTCTAAGTAGCAAAAAAAGAAAAATGCAATTATG
The DNA here is from genome assembly GCA_036024295.1 of Nannoperca obscura. Lineage (NCBI taxonomy): Eukaryota > Metazoa > Chordata > Actinopteri > Centrarchiformes > Percichthyidae > Nannoperca > Nannoperca obscura. The sequence continues at coordinate 21,294 of JAVQJL010075134.1, read as the reverse complement.
AAAGAAAAGTGCAGAGAAACCACCGTTCTTAACACTCACACTGGTTCACTGTTATCTGACTGTAAAATAGCTAGTTATCAAAACTACATTTCAAAGGGTTTCCCAAATATTTCATGTTTCATTTTCTCCCATGGGCATTTGGATCAAGGAACTCAAACCACTCAACTGATCTTACCACTCTGCTTCTTTTCTGTACAAAAAAGGTGGTGGTGAGGGGGGGTACTGAAATTGTTATTTTGAGCGATCTCTTGACAGCAAGTACTGAACAGGAGGAAAGCGACTTGTAATTCTTTCAATGTACAAATGGGCATGTGAGTATTTATTTAAGACTTGGAAAAAAGAAAGTGAACCTATCCTTTAATTTTATTATGCATTAACCAAATAAAACATTTTCAGTCATACTTGCTGTTGCTCTCAGCTGTTAATGGTACATATTGTAACATAACATGTTCCCTGAAGCTTTAGCGAACAGCTGCTGCTAACAAAACACAATTCTGTTGCGACATCCTCTATAGGGTATTTCCTTTTTCTGTCATAATGATACATTTTCAGCCCGTAGTTTGTCTACAATTACTTGATTTCAACTGAAATGGCAATTTATAACCCATAGGTGGCAGACTGCACCAATGATCCATTGTTTGTCTTCATTTGTCCTTACAAGAATGTAATCTTTCTAACAGGTAATATAAACCAGTCTGTTAGTTGAGCTGTGAAGAGTGGTCATGAACTCTGAAGTCAGTGCAAAGTGGAGGGAGGGAGAGAAAAAGAGAGAGAGACCTTTATAGAAGAAAGTGAGCTATTGTTTATCACCATGACCCACTTATGAGCCTCGTTCCTTGGCAGCAGCAGGTTCTCCCCGTGATACAACCATGCATATCCTTCCTCTGTGTGCGAGCGCTTGTGTGTGTTATACTGTATATTTACATTTTAATGATAGAGGGTGTTTTTCTCCTCTCATGTTTGCCCTAAATCCATATGATTAGTCTGCATGCATCAAAGTCCTTTTGGGGTCATCGTGCTTCTGTTCATATCACCTATCCATTTGTGCTGGAGCTACAAATTGCTACTATGTACCCACTCCGGCACTACAGTGTTATTATCTCAGTTGTGGTAGCCTCCCTGTAGCTTCATGCACTTCCCACCATCATTTGAAATGTGTTACAGTTTGGGATTCAGTGATCAGTCTGTTTCCTCCCGCTGATGCTTGCTCTACATTCTACATCAAGGGATCCTTTTGCCACCAAGGGGTATGCGTGAACGTGTGTGGGGGGTGGGGGTGCACCCTGGATGACTGAACAGCTACTGTATGATTGCAGCAGCCTGAGCCAATCAGCCGGCGAGCACCATGCCTCCTGATTCTTAATTGGCTGGCTTTCCCAGTGAGCGCAGCTGATACACAGAGCCAGCTGGTTTTATTAGAGAATGAGCCGTGTCCACCACAGTGGGAAAGAGACAGAGAGGAGAGGCAGAGACACAGAGGCAATATTCAGATAGTGTGTGTGTGTGTGTGTGTAGCAGCCAGTAATTACCTTCCATCGTCTGAACCAATCAACAAGAGAGAGATACAGAGGGAGGAAGCCTATTTAGATTTTCACTCTATTCCCAGGCAAAGAGGTAGACTGTGTGTTTATTGAATCAGAGCCAGAGAGAGGGATCGGAAGTGTTTTCTTTGGAGCGGCACAGCTTACCCTTTCTCATATTTGCAGAGTCGTGCTGGGTGAAAACAAATGGAGAAGATGAACCACAGCTCAGCAGAGGCTGAAACCATAGAACCACTGCGTTACCTCAGGTAGGCACCTGCTCATATCTGTGGCATATCTCTCATGGTGCCGCCTATAGTCTGTTCTATTACTCTTCTTCTGCTTCTTCTTCTTCTACTTCTCAGGTTTGAACTGTTCTTTTTCTATGCTGCTCTTCCATTCTGTTTGGTTTTACAGTCACACCAATTCACAGGACTGATCCCAAACAAATGCACAGTGCGAGAAAGAGAGACAGTGGCAGGCAGACTTAGAGAGGAGAGGGGGAGCAAAGACATGTCATCACATGAGACTTACAGTGTGCATTCATCTTGCAGTCTGTTTGAATCAGAGCAAGCTTTTAAAACGAAAACAGAAGGGAAACAAATATTAATAGATATCAATTATTTAAGTTGACTTAATGCCAAGCGAATACCAGTACAGATGATAGTGATGGTGAGGATGCCCAGAAGAAATACCTTGCTCCGCCCCAAGAAACTCCTACTCCGCTTTGCTAGTCCTGATTTTTCTTCATTGCTCTTTTCCACTCCACTGAAGCCTCAAATTGAATTACACATATGAGGTGTTATTGAATTAGCGGGCCCATATTTAATTTACCATTATCAGGCCACATATTACCAACCAAGCCGAACATCTTATCATTCAGTGTCTTTGTGGATGAGACGTGTAATCAGTTTGTTATGCAGTTGAAGGTTAGTGCTGTGTGTTTGTGCCCCTGGCTGCTTCTGTAGCACCACTTTCAGACAGAAAGAAGAATTTGAGAAACAAAGAAGGAGAGGTACTTGTGCTTGGCATATTTGTGCTGGTGTTTCCTGACATTCTCCCATATAGGCTTTCCTTTCTGTGCGGCACTTAACCAAATACCTGCCCAACTCTAATGGCATGAAGCCATGCACACACACACATGCCTTTAAAAACAAAGATGTTGAATTCTATAGTGCGTTGACAAAATTAGAGTGTGAATGCCTGAATGTGTGTGAAAGTGTCTTTGTCTCTGGTTAATCTACAGTACTGTTCGTATTGTCACTCAGGAGGAAACATCACTCTTGCCTTTCTTCCTTTAGTGCACTTCAAAAATGATGATGCGCTTAATATAGCCCAGTCAGATGGTTTATTCCTTTTCTGTTGATCATTCATCTATATAAATCCCTGTGTGAGCCCATGATTGATTTTACAATGTGGGTGTACACATGGTGCCTAAAGACATTTTTATACTGTATACCGTATCTGTACTGTGACTCCTATATCTACAGTAACACTCACAGGCATTGTCATTAATTTAACTGCTTTATTCACTGTCTCCATGTTATTGCCACGCCAATCAGTGCATGCACCTACATATTAAATATATCCTAGGAGCTTTATTCTTCTTCTTTATAACATATGTAATTACGCTCCTTGCACTGTCTGGATTTACATTCTTCTCTGTGTGTGTCGACATGGAAGATTAACTATCACCCGAGAGGTTTCGCCCCAGTCCTCAGACTCTCAGATTTATGCAGCTTGATTGGGGCTGGCTGACAGTGAATTAAGGCACTCAGTTTAAGTCCCCATATACTACTGCAGGGCTAACTGATCATACAGCCACTGTCATCATCAGGGTCCATGTATGTGCATGTGTACATATAGTGCAGGCATGTAAACATAATGTATGTGTGAACGTGTGTGTCCTTCATGCTTTTCATTTATTCACTTTTTAAATTAACCTGTGGGTCATAATTAATTATAAAATGATATGAAGATATCTACTGTTGTTACCAATGAAGTTAATAGCTGACAAGCAGCTGATATAGCAACCTGTTTAAGCAAAAGCTTGGTGGGGATTTTGTGAACAAAAGGAAATTAGATGGAGATAATTACTGCCTAGCACTGTAAGTTCTATGATTTATGTTAAAAACATGCATCCGCAGGAGATGATATTACCCCGGTAGACACCCTTGTGATAAAGCTGTTCAATGATCTGATCTTATTATATAGAAATTGCCAGTAATATATTGCCAGAGGCAGAAACCTATTAAGTTAATGCATGAAATTCTCAATACGTGACAATCCTGCTGTTTTAGTGTGATAATGGACTGCAGACTGCAGAAAGAACTTCATTCCAAGCACAACTTGTCTCGTAAACTGCCGTTTTTCCAGAATAATGCAATATGTATCACTAATTCTTAAAAATGTAAACTTAATGAAACTGAATTTTACCACAACCTTGCATACACTTTGGCAGCAAGTAGAAGTGGGCTGACATTAAGGTGCAGATATTGTTGAGGTGCTTTAACAGATGAAATGCCTGGGGCAGTGGATAACCTGTGAATGTTGCTTTTGGTTGAGCTGGTGATGACTCTGCCTTTGATCTGGCACAGTCCCTGGATTTTGCCTGTTGCTTCTTAAAAGTTAAAATGCAGAGGTCAAATTCTTCATATTTGGGCAAATAAAGTTATTCTTTCTCTATTTCTAAAAGGTCAGTGCTCTTTCTTGTCTACTGTAAAATAACAGCAAATAATGTTCTCCATCCAGCAGGAGCAAACTAAAAATATCTTAGTACAAAAGCCTGAACATTTTCAGAGCCACTCTGTATGTAGAAACTGCATTCAGTGGCAATGTTTTTCAGCAGTGACTCAACAAATTCTGTTAACACAGTATGTCACATTTCTAATAATCAAAGCATTTAAACTTGATTGTTTCTAAGGTGCTCTGTGGGGTTTGTGATTAGACACTTTTCGCCTGCTGGATCTTTCTGATGTTGTCTTTTTTTCCTCCTCCTCCTCTCTCTGCTCTGACAGTTTTGAATATTCTGGCTCTTTGGTTCAGATTTCCCCTTTTGCCCACCACACATGAGGCCTGAGGCCTGGAGACATGTTAGACTGGTCTGAGATATTTTTTTCTATCTTTCCATTTGCTGGTCTGTCTACCTGTCTATCTGAGCTGCTGCCAGTGTGTCAAGCTGTCTGACATTACCTGCTTTGCCTTCATTTCTCTCCTACCTTGGCAATGATGCATATTGGGCTTATTGTTATTCCTTTGGCTTGCCTCCCTCCTTGCAGCTCCTTGCCACCAATTCCCATGTTGGCAGCTCCATTTGCCTGTGTGACAGCTCAGGCATTTATTTATAGGCCAAATCTAATAATTGGGGCAGAGAGGTCGAGATACAGAAAGGGAGAATGGAGGGGAGAGATGATTTGCTACCACTGCAGTGTTTGGCCATGATTTTCCTCCGCCATTAAAGTCAGATTAGCTGTAAGAGTTCTTCATTTGCCATGTTCAAGAGGATCATGTGGGGGAGAGTGGGTTTAAGGGTATGTGAAGCAGGACTGATGATTGGTTTCAAATGAATATATAGGATCTACAGGAAGTCAGCTATTTCTGATCTTTGTTTCATAAGTAGCATTTTAGCATATAGCTGTAAAGTGTGAGCTAACAGAATAAAGAAGTTACCAGACAGCTGTAAATGCATTCACACCAAATGATTTAGTTACTGCAAGAACCTAGCTTGAGGTAGGAGTTAGATTATGGCACGCTAACATTAGCAAATTAGTACTAAACACAAACTACAGCTGACGCTGATGGGAATGTCATTTGTTTTTTTTTGTTGCTAACATATTTCAGTCTGGACCGAAGTGCTGGACTGACTGACCAACATTGCCATCTGTAGAGCCACACGGCTAGGCTGCTTAAAACAAAACTGTCTACAGCCTGCTAGCAGCTCTTTGAGGCTGTACTTTGCAACATAAGTGCTTTTAGCTAAATGCTAAGATGCTCACAATGGCAGTATGTTGGTGTTTAGTATGGAGCCAGAACAGTGACATTTTCTTCATGTCACTCTTGACAGTTTCTTTTATGCTCTTGTGTTAGTTTTACGATGTCAGTTTGTTTTTACGATGTCCAATCTTTTACACTGTGAGTTTATTTTTTAACCATGTAAGTTCTTCAAGTTCAAATTTATGTCACTGTTTTGGCGTGTAAAGGAAGGGTTTGAGGGGAGGGGCAAGGACAACATAATCGACGTATAATCTGCATTATAAGGAGAGAACGTCACTCTTCACTGTTTCAAACCAGCTGTCCTCTTGTCTGCTCTGAACCCTCGGGCATCAACGCAAACCTACAGCGATGAACACCACGAGTTCACTGGAACTCTTGAATAGCAAGTAAGTCTGCTTCTCTCTGTTGTTGTTTGCTCACACAGAACCAGGCTGGGTTAAAGCCAGTCTGTCAGAGGTCTGCTGGAACAAGTGCTAACCTTTGCCAATACATGACAGCTAGCTAACGTTAGGTTACATCCATGGTTTAACGTGAGCAAACAAGCAGAGACAAACTTAGCTTACAGTTTGAGAGTCTCATTTGATTCGGCCAGAACAAAACCGAGGCAGAATAAAAAAATGAAACAGAGGCATACACACCTCAGAGTTAGTCCATATGTATTTTGACTCAGACATGTTCTTACAGCTGCATTTACACTAGTTGTAGAAATTGTGTACTAGATAAAATGAGACACATTCTGTATCTGTGATTTAGGAGCTGAAACGAAATTCTCGTTACTGTGTGAACTCAGCAGCGTTGCCATGACAACTATGTCCAAGAGCGGGAAATAAGCCACATTTAAACCACATTCCTCTGGAGGATCGCTGTGAATTATCTCCAGCAACACTGTATGTTCAACGTCACTAACAATGTATTGATCAATATTGTATGTATGTATATCAAAAAATCATGAGGAATGGGCTGGGTCTGGAGTGACTTGCTGTTTGTTCCGGATGTGGGCCGAGGTCACTACACTAAGTTCTCCTTCAAACAGTAGCAGTTGCACATGGAGTGTGTCTGTGTGTGTGTGTTCATGTACATACACTGATCAGCCAAAACACCTGCCTAATATTGTGTAGGTGCCCCTTTTGGCTCCAAAATAGCCCTGTCTAGTCCACTAGACCTCTGAAAGTGTGCTGTGTTATCTGGCACCAAGATGTTAACATCCTTTAAGTCCTGTAAGTTGCAAGGTGAGGCCTCCATGGTTTGGACTTGTTTATCCAGGACATTCCACAGATGCTCGATTGGATTGAAATCTGGTGAATTTGCAGGCCAAGTCAACACCTTGAACTCTTTATGTTCCTCAAACCACTCCTGAACCATTTTTGCAATGTGGCAGGGAGCATTATCCTGCTGAAAGAGGCCACTGCCATTAGGGAATTAAAATGTGATTCACCAGATCAGGCCACCTTCTTCCATTGCTCCGTGGTCCAGTTCTGATGCTCACATGCCCATTGCAGGCACTTCGGTGGTGGACAGGGGTAATCATGGGCACTCTGACTGATCTGCAGCTACACAGCCTCATGCACAACCAACTGCGATGCACTGTGTTCTGACACCTTTCTGCCATGCACATCAACGAGCCTTGGCCGCCCATGACCCTGTCACCGGGTCACCGGTTTTCCTTCCTTGGACCTCTTTTGGTAGGTACTGACCGGGAACACCCCACCAGAGCTGCAGTTTTGGAGATGCCCTGACCCAGTTAGCTAGCCATCACAATTTGGCCCTTGTCAAAGTCGCTCACATGCTTCCAACACAACTATGAGGACAAAATATTCACTTACTGCCTAATATATCCCACCCACTGAGAGGTGCCATTGTATATTTTGCTAAATAATAGTTTATTAAATGATAGTGTTCAGCAGTAGTTGAGTTTTGAGTCTTGATCCACTTCCTGAAAGTGCATTTGATCTGCTCAGCTTTCCGCAGTAGTTCTGAAATTGCTCTTTTTTGCTCATCTCCAGCGTGGTACCTTTTAGCTAATGCTGTGTGGTTTTTCTGGTAATGTCTGGTATGAATCTGTCCACGCAGAATTAAACTCTATTTTCCTCTGACACTTTTCTTTTTTTGGACTTATCCATGGTTAGATTACTGAGGGCAGGGATTGGAAACTACTACACCTGCAGGGAAAGGCACTGGACCATAGATGTAGGAGGTGATGCATATTTTAGTTGATAAAATATTACAACAACAAAGAAAATCTGTGTCACAGTATCCCAAATAAGATGTGTTACTGTTGAAAGATGAAAATGTCCATGTCGTGTTTGTCAAAGCCACAGGGAGCCACTGCAGAGGTGCTAAAGAGACCCATGTTGCTAACCCCTGCATTTGGGCGAGACAGAGTGATATGATTCCTTCTTTGCAGAGGTAATTGCAAGTCACTTGTGCTTTAAATTGGTGAAATGTAATGAGGTCAGAATGTCACCTGTACATGACCTTCCCATTGTGAGAATGTAGAGCTTGTTTGTGTGTGTGTTATTCAGAGTGTGTTATCCTTCACAGCTCTAACAACTACTAGCTTTGCATTGGCCCAGACAATCACAACAGAACTAGAGAAGTGTTCTGAGTGTAGGCTCTGGTGCAAACTTGAATGGTTAGTGTCTCTTGCTTTACTAAGAGGTCTTGTCTTGTCTTTGAAAAATGTACTTTTTAAAAAGAATTCCCTCTCTGAAACACTGGGCTCTGTCATCTGGCTGCTACTCCTATTTTATGCACACATGCAAAAATAGAGGTGGTTACAGTGGTTGCTCAGTGTAATCCACAGTCTTCTAACAGAAACAGAGCTCATGTATTATTCCTCTTTTACCATCATGATTAAGTGCATTTGAAAAAGAAGGAATTACACACTTGACTCACGGAACACTCTGTAGAATGTTTATCTAAAGGGTGCTAGTGAGGGTTTGTGTGTGTTTATGCATCAATGTGTGTAAGATTGATTTGACGGGACCGAAGTGAACAGTGGTGTCTTTTTGATGGCAGCTGAATGTGCTCAAGTATAGCCACAGTTGAGAACCTTTCATTTAAATGCCTCTAGGTTATCGAATTCTCACCAAATTCTCATCAAATAACACACCTACATACAGAGTGCTGAAAGAAGAAAACGTAACCGATGGCTGCCTGGAAGGCAGGAAACCTATTTGTAAATGTAAAAATCTATAAGGTGGTTTAGAGCTGCAATACTTACATACACAGCTATGATTCCTCAATCATGTTGTGTGTGCGTCACCCTGAGCTGAGCAGGTGGCACACCCACTGCTCACTAACCTAATGTGTGCTCTGTTTGGTGTGTTAACCGAGGACCAAATGATGCTATTAATCACAACCTGCATTTTCATGTTTTGTTGAGTGTCTACACAAAAAAAGACAATCACAATTACTCAATTAAACATCCTTGCTCTGCAGTGCAGGACTCTGAGGAGTCAGAGTCAAATTGATGATTCAAATTCTTACTATCTGATCACTTTGCCCTTTCAAAGGTATTATAGTACTCAAAACGTGTGGTAATGACAGGGGCCCTCATTTAACTAAGTGAAACAGAGCACCAGGCTATTATTAGAGACAGACCATTATTTCATTTGACAGGTCCACAATGTGCTTCAGTTAACTAGGCTACTGTTAATTAAACTATCACGCTGCTTAAATGTGATCTTTTTATATGACATTTTGGTCATTTTGAATGGTATTGCAAGTGATATATATTTGTGGCCTTTCCCTGCTTTTGGTTTTGACTAGCTTGTTCACATCCACCACCTTCATATACATAATTTCCTTCTACGATTTACTCATGACTTAGTCTACATGACCTCCCAACATTAAATGAAATACATTTTTACAAGTGAGTGAAAAAAAGAGGAACATTAAAGGTTTCATCCAAAGGGTTGGTTATAAAGATCTATGTAACCTTTTCAGATCTATCCATTTAAACGTATTGCACTTACACACAGTTTTGGGTTACATTGGAGGATTGTGATGGACATTTCGGATGCATTCATCTGCGTTTTTCCTTCTTTTTTATTGGTATGGCTGAATCGTTGTCAAACCTGCCTTATCATCAAGCTGCTTGTGTTTCCTGCCATTGATGTTGTTTGCTCCCAAGATCTCAGCAATGAAATTAGCGAAGGAAATGTTATGATGAATGATGGAAATGATTGCTATAACTATAAAAATAAGACCTACGTTTTAAAAGCAAAGTCTTCTTTTAAGCAGCCTTCTGCCTATTTAGAGTGTGTTGAGTCTCATTTAATCAAAATGTGTGTAATCCAGAAGAACTATCATCCTATCCTAAAGTTTTTGACATATTATTATTATTATCCAAAGATCTGATTAACTAGCTACTAACTTGTGGGATGAACATGTGTATGTGTTTGTTTATATGCCTAGATGATATTAATACAGACTTTATTGTGTGTAGACAGGATGCATTGTCATGGTGGGTGAGTGTTTGTTGAATTTTCTGTTTACCGAGCAACATTTAGGCACAAGAGAGCTATTGAAAAAAGAGAGAGGGATTATGGGAGTGTGTATCCCTGTGTGTATGTGTTGCAGATGGTTTAGGTTATAGGGTTTTTTAAAAAAAGAAGGTGTGGTTGCCTTTGTTCTTCTGTTCCCATTACAAGAATCAGGGTCAGATTTCAACAAGAACACTTGAGCTGGCTCCACTGTTATTTCTCCAAACACTCCAGACATTCAGACTGTATCACATTCTGTAATGCAGGTTCACACCCAAGCTAAGTCAGCACTTTGTTACTTTTGTTTTCAGATGGTGTTATTGTCGTTCCTTTCCCTTGTATGCATGTGCATGTTTGTCCTTTGCTGCAAACAAAGAGAAAGATCTCGAAACAACTGGCTTATTCCTTGTGTAACTCAAAAGAAAATAATCTTCATTGTCATACCTTTGAAAAAGTCATTGGTGCCCTACATTCAGCATGAGCTCCAGTCTTGTTTTGCATTATTGATTTCAAATGTGGAATGATGTGAGGAATTGATCATTGTAAATTGGATGTTGTTCTCAAACCCTGCTTGAGCTGTGTACACACTTGAGCATTTTTGAGTGGCTTTATCACACAGGAATAATCCATCAAACCTTGTAAGTAGAATACAGACAGAATAGTCAATCGGAAAGACTTATGTAGCTTGAAGATTCATTTATTCTGAGATTCCCTCAGTGGTGTCTGCCAGGCAGCTTTAATCATCATTTTCCCCAGTGACAGATTCTTTCCTCAAGTCTTTGAAATAGGTCATGGGTAGAGTTTATATTAAGAGTTTTAGAGAACTTTTGTCTCCATCTTAAGTTCTTAAGTTTTTGCATTTTTTCCCTACAGTTTATTTTGCCTGCTGTCTTGCTAGCAGTTGCTCTCCCCACACACACTCATGCACCTGCTCCTCATTTTCCAGTTACCCTTCTAGTATACGTACCTGTCCGAGAGAGATTTGACGGACCGCTGTGACCTGCAAGGTGACGTTTCAATGCCGATGAAAAATATCCTATCAATACAATAATACATATAAGATAATAAAGAGAAAACAGCACATTGCCATTGTAGTAAAAAACAACAACAAAAGTGATATTCAATAATGTATTCCTACTGAATTGTGTCCATTGTAACATAACCCCCCCCCCAAACCCCTCAAATAACATCACTGTCAAACCCACAATCAGTGTGATCTATTAGATAACATTGTAATAGCTCGCACAACCAGTAGTGGTCAGAAGGCAGTGCACATTAGCTCGCTACCGAAAGTGCAGATTAGCTTTCAAGGCTGGATTTAACATGTATGGCAGTAAAAAAAGAAGGTTTTGGTGACTAAGCCCAACCAGTCTGTTTCACAGTGTTAACCACAAATTGGTAAACACAAAATCGTCATTACAGGTGGTGGCCCCACATTTTCAATAGGGGAGGAGAAAGCATGGATCTTGCTTTACAGAGTATTACAGAGAGCGATACCAACTTGGGAGGATAGTGGCTAACTTCTCGCATTACAATTTTGTCACAAGCTGCAACGGTGTGTTTGTGTTTAAACCGTGGTCTGAATAAACAGTAATGACAGCGGTTTCTTCTTGTTCTGGTGAGAATGAAATGCTAGCCCCCCCAGATGAGAATCTGGCCCTGCATGTTGGTCACGTGTCCCTTGCCTTGAAGGTTGTAGCAATCCAACAAGATCATCTATAGCAGCCTTTTGTAACTTAAGGTCCACTTTTGATTGTTAAAACATTTCTCTTCCAAAGAAATGAGAAATTCCTGAGTGCTTTTTGTTTAAGTGTCTCTGGAGCTATTTTTTGATTAAATGTTTACATTTAGACCATATTTGACATAGTGAAAGTGAACGTTGAAAAGACATTCAAAATCGGTTTTGTGATTGAGCACCCACATTTGTCCTGAGAGCCCCATTGAGCACCATTAGGACTTTTTTATTTTTTGACCCTTGCATGATTGATGCATGACACCCTTTTAGGATTTTCTCCTACCAGTTTATGTCCTTTCAGACTTGTTTGAGCTCTGACTAGGTAGCTAACGTCTTCCTGACCTTTGCCACCCTCATTGTTTCAGTAAACGTTGTTATTATCCCATCTACGCAGTCTTTACTGCACCATCAAACACAGAGCATCTGAGTTGCAGACATCTCAGTGTCGGCTATGAAATGTCAGAATTTCCTATTTCAGTATCTCTATGATATGAAACACAGAGGAGTCATGCTGGCAAAAGGCCCTAATGTTCTTTTACACAACAACTTCCCGGGAGATCCCTCCAGTGTGTTCAGGGGGCGGCCCTGAAGTCCCCTTCCAGTCAATCATGCCTGGAACACCTCCAAAGGAAATAGGTGAGGGAAGATTCTAGAGCAGTCATTTCAGCAGCAGCTTGAGATGATAAAAAAAATCACCTCTGCCACCGTATCTCCAGAGGATTCAGATTGTTTTTTCTTCAACAAGTTTCCCCTAATCATATTAATGCAGTGCAATCTGCTCTTTACCAATAGATGTAATCTTTCTCAAACGGCTTATACTGTATCTCCTTTTACAATGACACCCTTTTAACACACACACAGTTTTAATTCCACCCCCTTCCGCGTTTTTTCTTCTGAACCCTGTGGGCGATTGCTGACAGGGGTCAGAGCTATTCTGAGGAATGTGAGTAGAAAGAGAAAGGTTCTCATGGTGACAGAATGGGAGCAAAGCCCACTAGCAACATGCCTTATGTCATCTCCACTGGAAAATCAATGTGGGGAGAAAGCAGAGGAAAAAAAAGGGGAAAGAGAAGAGAGTGGGTGAGGACCAGCAAACTGATAATAAGATCCAGACGGGTGAGGGAGGGGGTGTCTCAGCACTCACTTTTCTGTCAGCTATTACCACTTCCCCCACGTCCCTCACATCAGATTTGTGCCAGTTGCTATAAAAAACAATCCCAGCTATACCCTAGCAAGAGACGTAGCCTGGCTGAGTGAGACATGCACAGGTGGTCCGTTTGTAAAGACCTTAGCGGGCATGCGACACCAAAGTCATCACAAGACGCTGTATTTTGTGTGTGTGTGAGAGTGTGTGTGATCAAATTGCACTCTCAATATTCCTTCTGTTCCAGTAGTGCTTGATTGAAAATGAAACGGAATTGGCAGAAAGTCGACTTGGTATATAAATTCTCAATTGTGGATGTACTTTTCATTCATGTCATTTAAGAATGGAACATTCTGTGTTTGTCAGATATTGTGTCTCCAACTGTCTCCGTGTGTGTTTGTGAGCGTCTGAGAGTGTGTGCCACTGCTTGCAGCCAGGAAGGCTCAATTTTCAGTAATTGGGTTCACTGTCTCGCTCCGCTTAGTCCTGATTGTGGTTCTGTTTTCCTTCCCATCGGAGGAACACTGTCGCTGAATTCTGATTATGTAAATGTCTCGTCTTGTCTTTTATATAGCCTTCTGTTGTTGTTGTTGTTGTTGTTTACCGTGTTCTTCCCATTCACTGATGGATTATATAAATAGAAATTAAATTTGACTTTTGAAAGTCAAGATAATACCCAGAGTGAGAATATCAATGTACTCATTTAATTAGTTTCGTAGTAGTTTTGCTTGCGTGTTGATTATATAAGGTTCAGGAAAACAATATATAATCATAAAACAGAAACTTCTGGCAGCTCATCATTCAGAGCAGATCTAAAACACGTTTTTTAAAGCACAAGCACTAGAATGATATTGTTTTTTAAAAAGATAACATTTATTCTTCTTTATTCATTCTTTTATTTTTTGAAAACATAGATATATTAATCATTTTGTGTTCTTCTTGGACGAACAAATAATGCCTCTCTCAGCCCAGGCGACCTATGCTAAGTCTTCATCCGGTAAGACGATCGGTGGAGGTGCCGGGGAAGTCTTGCCTCTTGGATGCTTTAATGGACAGACTCCCCGGTGGCCTGTGAGCCAGCAGGTTAATGTTAAGAGAGGCATGCAGTGAGAAAGACAGCAACCTGGAGAGCCAGACAGAGGAATCAACAGACAGTCAACTAAATGTTTATGCAGAGCGCCGAGGAGGGGAGAGAGAGAAAATGAGAGAAGCACAGGCACTGAAAATCGACAGGAGTCTTGGCTTTATTTTTCAAAATTGGGCTACAATTATTGGATTTCTGAGCTCACATCTCTCTATTTCTCCTTTTTCTTGTCTATTATCTAATGTCTATGTTTTTAATTAAATGTTTTTAAGATAGCCAAGCAGACAGAAGGAGAGGTGCACATGGTCTCTGTCAGCTCACTGTAATTAGTAAATATAAATCCCAAAGGTCTGCCATAGTTGTAAGAGACAAACAGAGTGGGTGGCACTAAAATTGTCAACACTGGAGATAATTTCTCAAGAGGCTTTTTATGTAACACAGCCAAGAAACCATTATTTTTCGACTTTGCAGAAATGTATAAGGAGCAAAGTATAACAGGAATGAGAATTTGACAAAACTGCTGTTTTTCCTGTTCAGTTTTTTTGTTGTTGTGATATTTCAACTTTTTTACCCACTCCTTTTTCGTATGCAAATTCAAAATACACATTTAAACAGGTGGATGGGGACGCACTTACTGTAACCATAGATCTTTGAGCTGTCCAGTAGTAGTAGTAGTTGTACCTTAACCTGGCATCCATTAAGTCAGTGATTTGAAGTGCATAATGTTCAGTCTCTGCCTTTGCTCAGAGAACTGGGGTTACGACATGTGACTTTTGATCCATTTCACACCCTCTAACTGGCTCCATTAGCTTAAAGAGAGCAAAGCCAACGATGCATCCCTGCTGTGACACCAACACAACATGGGGCTGTGACTTTGGGTAAAATGCAGCACTCTGCCACACTTCCAAATTACTTGCAACAGAGCAAATGTCCACACTAACCCACACACAGCGCCCAAGCACGCTCTGTCAGTCTCTCAAAATCACAGTGTGTCTCCTCTGTTATAGTTATGGCTACATCCTTTAGCTTTGGTCATACTCACGTATCCCTGTGAAGATAACACATGCATGTGCATACTGTACACACATGATCATGAACAAACACTAACGCATTGGATGCATGGATTTCCACCCATGCCTAAACTGATTTGCAAGCCTGCATACCTATTCTTTTTCATAATGATTTCAAGCATCTGCATCTGAATCAGTTACTATTGTATGTATAAATGTGGTCTGTGTTTCTCATGTATGCGTCTAAAACTCTGTGCTTTTGTATTGACAATTAATATTTTTAGAGCTAAATCTCTTTGCCTTCTGTTCTGTCTCTCTTCATGCATTTGCTTTGTCCAGGGGATTGGCACACATTCGACAGAAACTGTAAAATTCCAGCTAGGTTTATCAGCTGTTCCAAATGTA
Organism: Nannoperca obscura; assembly: GCA_036024295.1. Taxonomy (NCBI): domain Eukaryota; kingdom Metazoa; phylum Chordata; class Actinopteri; order Centrarchiformes; family Percichthyidae; genus Nannoperca; species Nannoperca obscura. Next base: position 5,916 of record JAVQJL010075134.1, on the reverse strand, counting down.
GGATGCTTTGATGTTGACTCATTTTCTGTTTGAATTCAGCTGGCACGTTTGTGTGAATAAACACTGCAAACCTTAAACAAACCAGGTCTCTTATTTAACGCCACACTCTGTTTTTATTGTCATTCAGCTTGTGGATGAAGGCAGAATTATCTTTGTGCTTTGATGATGATTTATCATCAAACGGCCATTTGCTAGTTCTGTGTCCAGATTTCCTTATGGTGTGGTAGCTCTTATATGCAAATGCTATCCCAGTAATGGAGAAAATAGTTCATTTTTGAATGAGTGACAGTTAAATAAAGTTCCACTGTCAATTTAATTTCCCTCTTTGGCACACTCACCGTCGAGATAATGAGCCAGCATTAAGATTAAATAATGATCATCCATTTAGATTTGCATGAGAATATTAAAAATACTGCTGTTCTAGTCACTAAAATGGTCAGTAACTTTAGACTATACATAATTGTCTTGAACAGTAGTGACAGGAGATAAAGGTTTTGTTGGTGGGGCTGTTATCTCTTTATATATACAGTTCCCATAATGCAACCTGCAATTAAAGTATGAAAAGATGACTACATTACAAGTTGCATAATGACTTACTTTGACAGCAGTAAAATCAGCCATGATGTTCTCCTAATTCATGCAAGTCTCTGGTGAAGTCTCTGCAGAGGTTTTAATTATGCTGTAGTGACATGCATGAAAATGTATGAATAAAAACTGATGGCCCGCTCTTCAAGTTGGCTACACTGATACAAGTTGGTGGACTAAAACTGAGCTGATGAAGGTGTTTGTGTAGGCAGCAGTGACGAAGCAGGCTTGGCTCACTCCACATCACACCTCTGCAGCGTGCAGCTCACACATCTGCACCTTCTCCTCCTGCTGCTGTTGCTCTTTCACTTCCCAATCATTTTAGTAGGAGGTAAGGAAGATGGACTGTCCCCCACACACACAGACACACACACACACACACACACGCACACACAAATCCAACAATTCTCATACACGACACCCTGCCAGGCTCCCTAGGCTGCACAGCTTGTGTAACATTCTGTTCCTAATGTATGGGAAATGCTACATGTGCGTACATTACAGCTAAGCCCATCAGTGCTGTTAGACCTTTAACTGACAAACTCCTCTTTTAATGAGGGGTGACGCCAAGAGCAAAAGTTTGAGCAGCAGTTGTAATTGAATATGCATTTCTGAAGTCATGAGGCTGTTACATTTGTAAGGAGATTGTCAATAACACGGCACCATGCCACAGTGGCCAGCTAATTGCTTGTGTAAAACAGAGCTTGAGTGCAACAAGAGTTTCATGCCATTCTCTCCTGTTTTGTCCAGGTTGATCGCAATGCCCGGGCTGCTCTGCTCTCATTAGAGACAACTCACTGGAGTGTTCCTCTCTCCCTCCTCAGCCTTATTTTAAACTCTCATCACCATCCTCATTGTTTTTATTCAAAGCATCTCTGAAGAATCCTCTCTTCATCATCTCTGCCATCAGCCTTAGTCTCTTTGCACCTCTCACACATTTCTCCCCACCACCTGCCACCCAAGCATTGTAAACACACCCACACATGCGCCCACGTACATGCACATATGCATGCATGCATACACACATGCCAGTGTAGCTGCGAAAGGTCAGCCGATTGCCAGTTTTGACGCAATGGCTCTACGGTCCCTCTCATGGTACCCCCTACTGCTGTGCTCATCAATTATACACAGCCTGCACATTGTGTGTGTGTGTGTGTATGTGTGTGTGTGTGTGGGTGTGCGTATGCGTGCTTCTGCAGGGATGCAGTTGTGCCAGAAACAAAACCTCACTTGGTGTGAAGGCTTATGGCCAAACATGAGGGTGTGAGACACTGAGAGACTGTGGCAGTGTGGGTCTGAGGCTGTACTCTCAGGAAACTCTTACTGAAAAAATAATTGAATGAAATTACCCTGCTAAGTTTTCATCTTGAGCATCACCCACGCTGTACGCTTGAACACCAGACTGCTCCATCTTCCTCACTAGCCACTCCTTGAGATGTTTTTGTCAAACTACTGGTGTGATCCTGTTGCAGCACAGCATGGGGCCCTCATTTCAGCACATGCACATTATGGGGACCTATACTTTGAGGTTTTTGTTTTAGATGTTATCGTTGTATGTTTTTGAACTTGGTTGTAATATAGAACAGAATACAATACAATCACCAGTAGCTGCTGACAGAATTGAGAAAATGACATTAGAGATGCAGACCTCTTGGTAGGCACTCTGTGTGTCCTTCATTTGACAGCTGCACCTGCCCTGTGGCCCTGCTGAGGGAGAAACTGTCAGGGGATAAGATGTAAAAAAGGGAGAACAGGAAAGAGACATACCCTGCAGGTTCATAACACCTCCACCTCACCCCTAGCTTATTATTTTCATCTCAGTACAAAACAACATTGCATGTACAGTAGATGTAAACACCTTATTTGGAACCTGTAGTCCTCATTTCATTTCTATTTCCATCGGGAAAACCCCCCAAATGACTTTCTGGTCATAAGTCAACACCTCACAGTTACGGTCTACTGAAATTCAATTCAATTTTATTTATATAGCGCTCAGTCATAACAGAAGTTCTCTCAGGGCACTTTTCATATAGAGCAGGTCTAGACCCAAAACTGGTCTAATGATCTCTCCATTGCTGCTGATGCTGGTGTCCTAGTTTACATTGAGCTGAGTTTTGCTTCTTATATGTCTGATCACAATATTCTAATTAATCCTCTCATGGCTCTCAAGTGGTTTATTTCAGATCTTACTAACAGACTTTCTAAGTTTAAATCTCAAAGGAAAAAAGTGCCCTTCAAAACTCTTCAGCAGCCTCTCTGAAGAAATCTGCCACCTCAGAGAATTCTTTTGAACCTCTGCTTGTGTATCGAAAACTGTTTCTGCAGAAGCTGGTGATTGCCTTTGATGCATGTTGGTCTGGTCTCAAACATGCAATAACAAACACAAAACTTACATATTATCACTTTTTGAAATTAATATAATGAATTTCTGAGCAAACAGTTGTGTATTTACACACACGGAGCAACATTATCATTAATTTGGAGTTGTGCGTCTGGCCACCTGGCTGAATGTTGTTTGTTTTGGTCTCCACCAACTCCTGAGGGAAATATCTGTCTCTTTAGCAGCTAAATGCTCCTACACGTTCACTAGCTAGCCGCTAATGTTTTGTCAGTCATCTGTTTGGTTCTGAGCAGGTAGTTTACAGCGGGTATAGTGGAGATTTTTTGCTTAAAACAGCTGAAGCTGAAGCCAAATACTATACTGATGAGAGCGGTGAGACTGAAGCAAAACAGTTAACTGAAAGATGCTCAAACTCTGTAGAGCTGAGGGAAATGGATGATAAATTATCTATGGGTTCATCACTATAGGCAACTCTTTCACATAATTGTAGTCACGTAATCCCTCGCTAACATAGAACATATTAATTATTTAATCAATGATTCTGTTATATTTATTTATTTGAAGGTATGTTGACCCTGAAGTTTGGTGATTACTTACAGTCATATGGTGGACCCTAACTGCCATGCAATGCCTCACATAATAGCATAACTATATAACCTGCATGACAAAAAGGTTTCCTCAGATGCAGGAAAATCTGAATAACCAGAATACATCCACTCTAATTGCTAACTGATTCTTGTAGTGTTACCCTCAGCTCCCATATATGCAGTGACTAATAACAGTTAAACAGACACAAGGGTTCTACCTTTTCAAGCAAAACCCTCATATGCAATACTAGTAAATTAAAAACTGATGAAATCCTAAAAATATCCTGGCCTTATCAGCAGGGTATTGATATAATTCACTGACTTGATATCAGCTACATGGCACATTTTAAAATTGCAGTACCAAGCATTTCTCCTCTATTAATGTGAACATTTTACTGAAAATTTTAAAAACACTACTACTACTGGACAGCTCATAAAATAAAATATGTTTTAAACAAATATTTAAAACATATTTGTGACTTGCATATGTATTGTGTGTCCTTTTCATACTTATTATATCCTTTCCTCCACCACTTTTGTCTTCCTGATGTATTTCCCCCCACTCTGTTACACTGTGTCCTGTATCTAACCAGCCGTGACATCTGGAGTCAAACGGGTGTAAACACTGTAGACAGAGGCCTCATGGGATTATACACCAACCTGACATACAGCAAAACCATTGTTATTTACTTCTAGCTGGTTTCAGTGGTCCTATTAATTCCCAGTCTACATTAACCTCTATAATTATAGATCACTGACACTGATTAAACACTGTTTCATGCTGCCACAGTAAAACATTGTGGTCTTAGTTTACAGCCTGGGAGAAAAACATATATTTAGAAAAGAAGGCTGTAGGAAGATTGTCCTCTTCATGGCAGGGTTTTATTAGTCTGCCTTGTTCCTTTGTGTCTCAGTATTATCGGTGGCAGCAGTTCTAATTATGCCTTTTCACTTTCTCCTCCTATGTTCCCCTCGTCTGCTGTCTCTCTTCCTTCCTCATCTTGCCTTCACCTATTTTCATTATGTTGCCATAATAGATTAGACTGCTTTTAAGACCTGTAGTTCCACCATTATTGTGAATGCTCTGAGCACCCAAATAGGACATTTCAAGACTTTCCTCAAGTTGATTGTTTGCCACAGCCTGCATGTTCAAGTCTAATTCCTCTACACCATGATGTGTGTTTACTTTATTAGCATGCTAACAACTATTAGCATTTGTCAGCATTTGTTGTACTGTGTGCTTTGCTCATGCCATGTAAAATGTTTAGCAGGTTAAATGACATGCTTCTGTTTGCAAGTGTTCATGCTCAGTAGTCAAAATGAAACAGATCTCTAATACTCCAACTTTCTTTCTGAAAGCAATAATTCTGGCTTTTTCCAACAATCACAACTGGCAGTTTTTGTGGGTGGGATCCCAGTGAGGGATTGTCCTCTTGTCACTGTACTTGGATGTTGTGTTGCAGACAGAGCATGAGTCCTCCCTTAGAAACTTGTCACTATCAGGTAAAAAAGAGGCCTCTGGTGGTGTCACAGTAGATCAGTATAGAGCTAGCAGTGACAATGGCAGCTGCGCAGGGAAATTGGGCACTAGATTGGTTTAAATTGGTTTAAAAGGGATACTTTTGGAATAAAAGGAAGGAGGGAGGCATTGTTGATACTAAAATCCATCTCAGATCAATCGCTCACAGCCAGACAGGAAAGATGTGAACGCATCAAAGATTCATTGAGAGTCCAACCAAACCAAACCCCAACTACAGTTAGAGGTGAATGTGGATGCACACGATCACACTGTTGATGTATGGTTAACACATCTTCATGTGCAACTCTTAATACAACACAACAGTAGCTGCACACCTAAATCACAATTTAACTCACTGAGCAAGCAAGCATTTGTCGATGCTGTGTGTGAATGCAGTGAATGCGGTCAGTCTCAGGTTAAAGATGGATGTAGCTGGATATACAGTAGGTAGACGGGTTATTAACAGGGTCAGAGCGACAGACATATTCATACATAACCACCACCAGGCCATATTTCTCTCCAAAGATGAGCTGTTCCTCCTAAAGCACAGGGCAACTGATACATTGTTGTTATTAAACTTCAGGTCATTTAGTAACACAGACAGGTCATCAGTCTGTCGTGTCCTGGCCAGCGGCCTTATATATTGTGTTAGCCATTCTGCTCTGCCTCCATTACCTGGAGGACATGACCCTGCACCACTGGAGACAAATCGAATGTGACAACACACGCCTTGTAATTTGCGATGCTGATGGCTCCTGGCCACAAACTAAGGGAGCTGGGTTTAAAGCACAGGAAGAGGTTATAAATGGATATTCAGGATAATGGGGTGAAAGGATTAAAGACCACTAGGGGGGGGGGGGGGGGGGGCACAGGGGGTTGTTCCC
>JAVQJL010075129.1:0-44779 GCA_036024295.1 Nannoperca obscura | reverse complement strand
CCCTTGAGAAAGCAAGGGCAGACATAGAACAGTCTCAAAGCACAGAATGATCAGGAGACACAAATCAATACAGCATTATATGGATTAATATGTATATAGAGTAAATTTCCATCACAGTATGAAACTAGAATGTTTCGAAACATACATTTTTTTTGTTGTGTAATAATGAGTAAATGTAAATTAGTTTTAGTGTGTTAAAAGAGTAATAACAGATTTGTTTATTTTTTGCCACCTGGAGGACGGCAGAACAAGCTGTCAACATATTCCCCTAATCACAACTGCTGACAACATACACACACACGCACACACCCCAAAAATATAAATGCACATTTTAGAGTGGCCTTTTATTGTGGCCAGCCTAAGGCACACCTGTGTAAAAATCATGCTTTCTAATCAGCATCTTGATATGCCACACCCGTGAGGTGGATGGATTATCTTTGCAAAGTTCTCACTAACACCAATTCAGACAATTTTGTGAACAATATTTGAAATAAATAGGCCTTTTGTGAACATAGAAAAAGTTTTTGCTTTTTAAGTTCAGCTCATGTAAAATTGGAGCAAAAACAAAAGTGTTGCGTTTATATTTTTGTTCAGTGTATATAACACATAGGTGTTGGTATTGCACGATAGTACGCTAGCAGTTCATGTGGTGGTTGTACAGTCTGACCGCCGCAGGAAGGAAAGACCTGCAGAATCTCTGTGAGACACAGCTTGCCACTGAAGGAGCTGCACAGTGCAGACAAAGTGTCCTGGAGGGGGTGGGATGTGTTGTCCAGTAGGAATGACAGCTTGTCCATTATTTTCCTGTCTCCCACCACCTCCACAGTGTCTAGAGGGCTCCCTAGGCCAAAGCTGGCCTTCTTCACCAGTCTGTTAAGTCTCTTCCTATCGGCAGCCGAGATGCTGGAGGTAGCAGGTGGGGGGTTGGAGCAGGAGACAGAGTGGGTGTGTAGTGTGGTCGTGGGTGGGAGTAGGAAAAAGGTAACAGGGCCATATCCTGGCAGTAAGGACAAAGGGGGCTCCATCCTCTTCATGTAGCTGTTACTTACTTACTCTCCCTGATCTTCCACCTTAGCTCCCCCTGTACAATCCTCAGCTCCTCCTTGTTGCCTGACCTAAAATTCCTTTCTGTCCTTGAGAAGAGCCTTTATGTCAGGGTTAATCCAGGGTTTGTTGTTCGAGAAGCACCAATTTGACAATTTCCCCCATGTCCATCTTTTATCAATTCATGGAGGCTAAGATCTATCTCTGGCTGTGGCAGTAACCAAGGAGGTATATCTGGCAGAACAACAGTTGGAGAGTTTCACTTGCCTTTGTTTTTAATGACCCAACCAAAGCTCTTTGTTGGCCTTTTTCCACGTTCCCAGGTGGCTCATTATTACTTATTGTAGGAATGTTATTATGTGCTTGTAAAAAACTATAATATGTCATCATAGGTTGCTGTCTTCTAAACTCCAATGGCTAAATGCTTGTGCTTGTTTTACATCAAATTTTCCCAGCAAGGTTTTAGATGCCGACCCACATGCCACAAAACCATAAACCAGAACTGAGCTTATTAAACCTACATAATATATAGCTTTGAGAGCAGACCTGTCAGCTCGTCATTGTGTTCCCACCAAACATCTCATTACATTTAAAACCTTTTTATGCTTTTTTACAATCCTATCAATATGTACATTTCAGGTGAACATAACATCCAACCACTCATTTCTGTTTGCGGGCGCTTCTGTGTTACTGGTAACACATTGTATCTGCTCTAGCTTGTTGTATTTGCGGTACTGCATTCTTCTCTGTGCTTCCACAGTTACCCCAAACTCCATGGAGACAGTGTCTGCCACCCAACCAATTAAATCAAAAGTAAACAGAAGTGGAGTTATAAATAAAAACCTAATAAAAATCAACAGCACCACTGTAACAGTAACAAAATAAGAGAATCAAATGTAAACTCTTAAACATCAGCACTGGGCTGCACCAGCTGTGCGTAAGTTCAAATGTTGCCTTGTTTAAAAGTAATTTCTACCTTGAGTCAGAGTTTACACCCTACTAACATTTTAAGGCTTGCACTAACTGTAAGAGTTCCAATGTAGGCCTAAGTTACATCTTAAATGAGCTGCCAATCAAAAGCCTCATATAAGTGTATATAATAGTAGTGGTATAATAGGCATGGCCAAAGTATTAAGTAGGCCGACTGTATATACACCAACACAATAATCCAATGTTAGAAATATGAAACACAAATAAATAACAATTATCAATTAAAAAGTCTAATAGTCTAAATAATAATAAATAGTCTTAATCTATCTACGGAATGTCATCAATCTTGGAAGGATTTCTTTTTCATTCTTTCTCGCTGCAAGGTTCAACCAAATCCAACAGTATTAGCAACAGTTGGCTGAATGATAACATTTGTAGTGTCTTACATTCTATTTCTATGTTCAATTTTATCTTTTCAAGCTCAATCTTTTTTCTGGTTGAATCACGTCGACTTCTGTGCTAGGTACAGGAGGCCTTCTATTGCCTTTAGCTTGCTCGGCTGGTGGTGGGAGGCTGCTGGACATATCCTGAGAGGCCGGTGTAGGCTGACTGTTGGAAACATCCAGTCCAGTAAAGGTGGGCTCTGGAGGTTTGGGTTTCTGCAGGTGGGGGGAGAGGTAGTCCAGCTCTATGAGGGAGGTCTGGCGGTGCTGTTGATGGATGGGCAGGCGAGTCACTGAGGGGGAGTCCTCCTCAATAATGTCCAATACTAGTGATGAGTATGGCTCCAAGTATAGCTTTGGCCCACCTCCTGTTGAGACACCTTGTGGAAAGTCCTCAACTGCTTGTATTTTTAAGTCAGTCCACTTCTTCCTCACATCTTTAACATCCCTGTGCTCCACTGCTTTTGCATTTATGGTGTCCGTGATGTGTTTGGTTTATATTTTGAGAGCAGGATGAGGATTTCTTCATGTGTGAAGTGTTTTGTATTGTTTTTATGGTCTACAGTCAGACATGGCAAAATCCTTGAAACAGTACAGTCAACATAGCAGTAGACTATGTTATAGGGCAAGCAAAGCTGGTAACTTGACTATTCTTGACATTAGACACTAATGTTATAGCAAATATATATGGCCAGCTCTGGAGCAAGGTCTGGCTGAACCAATGATCATGCTGGTATAGAAGGAAAAAAACACTTTGGCTTGTTGGTATTTCTTTAAACCAATCACAATTGTCTTGGGCGGAGCAAAGCCTAGGACGACAGTGAAAACGGTAACATGCAGATAGTGGATTGGGAGGAGAATTCCAACAGAAATAGTCAGCCAATGGCAGGCTTATACCTGCAGTCTACTTCCTGTGAGTCAGGCTCATACAGATATTGGTGAGACACTGTCCTATATATATGTATATACACACACATTCTTTTTTCTTTTTATTCTTACATTGGAATTGACATTTGGAGGGGATATTCAACCAGGCTATTAGATCCAGACGTCGCTTAAGTCAAGGTGCTGATGCTACTATTTTCTGTCAAATACACACATTTCCCTTATTTTAACCACAGCATCTCTCTACCTCTTCAGAGCCAAGTGTTCATTTCTTAAAAACTGACCAACATTTAAGTAAAGATCATTTCTCTTCACTTTCTGCATAATATTTGCAAGTACTTATTTATATTGGCCGAGTGGAATGAATGGTGTGATTAGCTCCAGATTCAAATGTAATCTCACTGTAAATGTGTCTGTCATCATCAATCTGTTTAAGATTTGTGACGTGTGCAGCTGGCAACATTTCTCTCTGCTCCCCAAAGACAAGAGAAACATGAGGTTTGGGGAATAATATTTACCTTAATATCTCACGTGAATGTTTGCACTGATATATATTATTATTAACAGCTTTGTTGACAGCTGTTGCAACCAAATCTACAAGACACCCATCTATCAGTGCACAAACAGTACAGTTTTTAACAACATGGTCTGAAATGTGCATTGATAGATGACATTGTCAGATTCACTGCCTTGGCAGAAATTATGATTTATTACTTTATTAAAGCCAGCCAAAAGTTACTAAAATAACATAATTTTGGTGTGCTGAAACATATTTGGTGTTGAAATGCTGAGGCATAAAATGTGCTGTCATCTAAGGACAAGATTCACTTAACCTTGACTGTATGCAGGTAAGATGAAGGGTGTCAAACACAGATAAGCAGAGGCCAGTGTGATTACACTAAGTTTAAATGACACAGCGCACATTCTAATCACCTTGTGATTACAAGGAGGGGGCCGTTCCTAAAAGGAGTAATTGGGAGGGGCAGAGATGTGATAAAACTGTCGTTGGTGCTGGTAGATAAGCTGTCAATGTGTCAGCAGCAATTTGACTGTGCGTGACAAGCATTCACATCTCTGGTAATTGATTATGACACCGTAGCGAGGAAAATATCCCAAAATTGCTGCTTTCGCGGTGGGTGGCTCTTCAGCTTTTCAAACAACTGCACAGTCGACAACATATGATGCCGGCATTGAAGCTTATTCAGACTGAGGTGCTGAACCTTGGGAAGAAAAGCTCATTTATATCTTGAAAACCAGATAATTTATCTATTTTATGTTCTTGCCAATAGTGAGACATCTGCGTCTGCATTTAAAGATGCTATATGTTGAACAGTAGGATCCAGTAGTAGGTCCTCTACATTTAATTGATGGTAGAAGAAGGTATTTTTTGCCATGTTAGCAGTGGGATGGCAATGTCAGTTAGTTCATTGCTTTGTTCCAGAAATAAAATATTCTAACAAATATTAGATAGATTGCATGAAATCAATCCTGTTCCCCAGAGGATAAACCTTTTCAATGATTCAGTGACATGTCTCCAGATTTACTACTTGGATTGGCACACAGTTTGATGTAGACATTTATGGTTCCCAGATAATAATTCAGAATGACACCCAAAGCACCTTGGTCTTTGTTGCTTAAAAATTAAATATCTCAACAACAATTGGATGCCTTGGCATGAAATTTGGCACAGATATTTATGTTCCCCACTGTCACAACTGCAGGAAGCTGAATCTGCTGGCGCTGTCATGGGCATTACCGGGCATCCGTCACATTGATGGCGGGGACAGCAGTTTGCTTTGACTGATTGATCACATAACAGATTGTTCCAGCTCCTGGTTGCAGAGTCTAGGAAAAGTTAATGCCAAGCTTGCTTTGCTTCATTAAGAGTGTTATTTACTTGCTATTTAGTCAGTTTAATGTTTTTTTGTTGGTGGTCAGTTCAGTGAGTGTTTGTGTGTTTACCTGAACAAAGAAAAGTAATATAAAGATTATGGAAGTCAAAAATGACATGCATGGTGTGTTTTTTGCTAATTAGCATTTAGCTAACAAAAACATGTTAGTTACTAACACACACAAATAACTATAACATTATAAGTACCTGCTGAAAAATAAGCATGATTTGATAAGCATGATGATGATAAGCAATATCATTGTGTATAATGCGAACGTTAGCATTTAGCTCAAAGCACCGCTGTACAGTCAAACAGGGCCAATACCAGATGTTGACTCTTACGGGGCTTTCACACCAAAAAGATAAGTTTGACATTGTAATTATTTAGCCAAGAATGCAACAAGAATTACATTTTGGCCCCAAATTATGCTAACCTCCAGAACATAAATCCAATGGAATTTTGGCATTGATGAAAGGAGGACATTATGGCTGCTAAGAGTTTACTGTACAGAAGAATGGTGGAAAGTAAATTTTGTGCATCTCTGTATTTAAAGTTCTGTCTAAGGTATCAAGACTGCTCTCCAATCCTAATGGGACTTTATGAAGAATGGCAGAAAATATCAGAGAAACTTAGTGTTGTGCTTATTTACATTCCAATGTAGTCTGTAGCATTTTAGCTGTAACTTTGTGCTGCTCTTCATACTGCACACTAATTTACTACTACTTTACTATTTACTCTTGCATGTTTGGCCGGAAACTGCTTGAAAATTTGTTTTAATTAAACAACTATTTAATTAAAATAGTATTATATTAACATAATATGTTGTAAGAAAAACAAAATGTTAAGTAGCAATAAAATGATATATTGTAGACAGCATTCACAAACAGTTTAGTCACAGCACACAACTTGTTGGAAGAAACTGTTATGTCCTACACATTAGCAGACCATGATTACCACAAGCATCAATGAAAGGCCACCATTGAAATGGATCCAACACAAACTATGAATCTTCTTTCTACAGATAATGTTGTTCTTCTTCAATACAAAAAAAAAATAGAAAAGTCTTTTGGTTCAAGCCACAGCAAATGTCCCCCCCTCCAAAAAAATATATATTTATATTTGTTATATTTGGATTGACCTTTTTCAGAACGTGCATATTCTTTATCTGCTAAGAAAAGCTAATTTACTGCTCAACAAGCATTCAAACGGCAAGAAAACATACTAGAAATAAATTCAAAATCATTTGCTACAGTAGGAAGGAAATGTAGTAACTAGACCAAACCAAACCAATCCTTTGATCCAGCTGACACTATGGATCTTTGCAACTGAGTCCATTGGAGCAGTTGGGGGTTAATTGCCATGCTCCAGGGCACCTCTAACTGTAAACAACCCAACACATAGATTTCAACTGGGATTACAACTGTCACAACTTCTCACAACTACTTTTCAACTGCTTTAATCCACACAGAGAATTCACCGTGGACCTCATCACTCTGCAGTGTGTTTTCTCTGGGAGCCGATCCATCCCTGGCAGCACTAACAGATGTTTTCAAGGACACTAGCTGTTGGGGTATAAATCAGCCGAAATCCCCAATCTTAATGGTGCACTCCACTCAATCACAGGTAGATCAAATTGCAATAGAAAAGCCATCATCACCCACTCATCCAGTGGCAGGGAGAGGCTTTTTGCTTAGCGATTCCTGGCGATAGCAGCTGATTATGGGTAGCTCCAATTTAGTTATATTTATGTGTCGACTTTTATTTCTTTTCCTTTTTCAGAGAAAGCCAGATATAAATGCTGAGTCATAAATGGAAGCTAGTGGGAAATAGCAAAGAGTGAACAGCAGAAAACCAGTGACTGAAAACAAAAACAACATACTAAAATGCTTCTAGAGAGACACACAGCATAACTTTAAAATAGAGCTGTGATTTACAATGTAATTTATGAATGAGGTACTAATGACATCCTTATTGGTTCCTACTGTCACCTAAATGTAGGTAGGCAGTGGAAGAAAACAAGACAATAGGGAATAATCATTTAATAATAATTTTTGAAAATACTAGGTACCTACAGGGTACAGTATTGGAAACAAAACTGACGAATGTGTTTACTGGGTAATTACAGAGTAAAAAGCTGAGAACAGTCAACACTTGATTTTGCGGCCCACATACCTGGTTACTATATAATTAGAATAATAGTTACTAGGTTCCTCATTAAACATTTAAGACTGTAATGTAATAATATGACATACAGATCTAAGTGGATTAAACATAGCCAATGTTGTAGTTTTTCCTCTTCAGATGCCAATAGAAGACTTCCACACCTGTGCACCACTCCAGCCTACCCATTAAGCTGCTGCAGTGATGGACAAACATGCCTGCTAGGATTACATTAGGTTTGTTCGAGATGAGCCAGGCCGCACCGGCGACTTGCTCTGACGTCATGCACACATGGGCAACGATAACCTCACGAGATCGAGGCGGCCACAGTTTTTAGAGCCAGGCTCTGCAGGTGCTTTCCGCCAACTGCAAGATCAAGAGCATGATGGGAAACCCCTGATCAAAGAGCTGATTGGCTATTAATTTTGATCACAAAGATCATGTTTATCAGATAATCCAAATTGCCAGTGTAATTGTAATATTTAACTCTAGATTGTAGGCTGTATGTGGTGCACTGACGGTTTTATCTGTTGACAAACATATGTTGTGCAGTTGATAATAATAATAATAAAGTTTATTTCAATAATAGCTAAACCATCGTGGTCTACAAACTACAGGTGGCCTACAGGTGGATCTAACAGGATGTAAATATCTCTGGGAATTCCTGTATATTCTCTGATGGCTGCTGTTGTTTGTCAGCGCCCCCTGCTGCTCCCGCCCACTTTCCAAGCAAGGCACACTTAATCTCGAACGAGTCTATTTTCAGGAGTATAGACCCATTTCTTGCATTGTCCTTCTTCCAAATCATACAGAGGAGTAGAAGACATATTATTAATTCCTGCAGTGTGGGTGTAGCTTGTCTGCTGATGCCACACCTGTAAAATTTGATTTGAGCACTCCCTCTTCTATATCTTTATTTTCTTCTACACACAGCTGTAACGATTGATAATAAGTGACTACAAGGTATATTTTACATTTAGAATGATATGATATATTAAAGCCCATATAACTGGTTTTTACTCAGTTATATGGGCTTTAATATATCATATCATTCTAAATATATTCTAGGCAGAGAGACCCAGGCCAACATTTGGGACAGGCTTATATTACAGATAGGCTGTTTCTCCTCTTCCCTAGTTGATGCAAACTTTAAACCTCCGCCATGAATGTCCATTTCTGCAGCACTTATTCCATCAGTACAGCAAGAGCCATATCAGGCACTCATGTTGCATTTTTCCCCAAATGATGTTGGGCTACCATGAATGAACACTGCCTCCAGAATGTTCACTTTAACAGTCGTGCAGCCCTCCAGGTGGGCTTTTAAGTTGAGAAAATGTCAGGAGGTGTTGAGTTTTGTTGATGGTAGCTTAACGACGATCAGCAGTATGGCAGATAAATAATAATATTAATGAGAGTATGACAACATTGCTTCTGTTAACGACAGAAACTGAGCAGCCGAGTAGCTTCACGATTTTCCAAGTAAGTGCAAAAAAACGTGCCTCGAATTTATGAAATCCTTCTCCAACCAGGTTGAATGTGGCTGTAAAAATCTTCCCAGGTCACATGGTCCCTGCATGAACCAGCTGTATGCATAATGCATGTCTTACCCCGAACATCCATTAAGCCATGTAGTGCAGTATGTGCACATCACTCCAGCAGATGAAGCCACTCTTTATGTCTGGAGAAAAGCATTTATTTTGTGGTGGTGCAGCCACTTAGAGGGTAAATGGGAGAGAAAGACAGTGAATGGAAGAAAAAGGGGAGACATTTAATGGGGATGGAGTCATTGAGTGTCATTTGACTGAGGTAATATTGGCCTAGCTGCGCATTCAGATTAGCTTGTGCACATTCCGTGTTAGTCTGGCCTTATTGGAGGTCTCTGGTAAGGTTTTGCCTCTATGTTTCTCCACCTGTCTTACCCACATACAGATACAGTCTTGCTATTCGCCCGATATTGTCGTCGTCAGCGGTGTGTGTCAGTTATTTGAGCTTATTGACTCCTACAGTTTTTCCCGCTGATGTCCTGCCCCTTGGCCCTGCAAGGAAAGCGGAGAAGACACTTATCGATTAGTTTGTGACTCAAACACACTGCTGAGGTTTCCTGCTATCCTCAGAGGCTGTGTGTGTGTCTGCCTGAGAAAATGTGTCCTGCTGTCTCTGTTTGCATTTCCCAAATGTCCTGGAAAGAAGACCGACTGATAGCATCCCATCTGCAAATTAAAAATATAGTATATAACTGTGTTCCAAGTATCAACAGTGTTTCTATTTATGATGAACTGAATTTTAAAAGCCCAACTACTGTTACTACAAACTCAGCAGATGGTAGGAAATCTTCCTCGGAACCTTCACACAGGTGTAAATTGATGAAAACAGAGAGAGGTCTCTTTCATGAAAGTCAATACAACACCTTCACCCCTCGACTGCTTCCCCACAACAAAGCACTCAGTGGCTGCATGATCTAAAAATGTGATTTTAATCACACCCTTTTAATCACCAGTAGGATAAGCCTGCTCCGTTATGTGAGATAAAAGACAATGAAATGTGCTGTCTTTTAATATAGTGGCTTTTACGCCATGATCTAAGAAAGTGATCACTTAATAGAACAAAAAAAAGTGATTCCTTTGTGTTGGAGGACGGAGAAATGTAAAAAAAACTATGCAAAGAAAAAATGTGTACATTTTTAGCCATGCTAGAAGTGTGGGTATAGGGATGGTAGTCTGACTCACAGGAAGTGGCAGTGGATATAAACCATCGATGTTTTATAAGAACTAGATAACGGTGCAAAGATGGCGCCTATTCAGTTCAATGAGAATTTCCCACGTGGCGCATATGCCGAAAACTTTTCTACCTTCCGGGTTTACTTCCGAAGTTCGTGGCCCACTGAATATGTGCAGTAGTGTTTCCCCCCTGCAGATTTTTAAATCACTTTTCTCCGCTCGAGGAAAGTTTTACAAATATAAAAACTTCATGGATCAAACATGCATAATTGAAAGTCATTATCCACCTTGTTTGACGTTTGAGGTGTCCTGTCAGCAGTTTAACAGACGTCTCTTTTACAATGGTGGTCTATGGGGAAAATGCTTTTTCACTGCAATACCACAAATGGCCACTGGAAAACATTGGAAGCAAGGCTAACGGCCTGCCATTGGCCGACTATTACAGTTGTAATTGTAATTGTACAGACATTCATATTCCCCTCAGGATGAATTGAATTATTTCTTCTATTAGTTAGAAGTCTATGAACATAGTCTATTAGCTAGTGCTAAGCATCATAATGAAATCACCATTGTCAATGTTAACATGTTGACATTAGCATTTAGATCAAAACACTGCAGTTTTAAGCTAAAACTTGACAATGTATTCTCTATGTGCCTGTTCCAGCACAAGCTCTGTGATGCTCATCCTGTGTTCAAATATTAAAACCCAAGATGCCATGTTTTGTATTGCACCATTACATCAAATAGAATTATTCCTAAGGTCTGGTGCATTATTTAATGGGCCCAAACTGGGCCTGCTTTAACTGCTTCTTTAGAAACTATGATGTCCAAAAAAATCTAAAATAAAGGTGTGCTGGTCTGAACATTTCTTTGGCTGCACTACATATATTTGGTATTGGCGTAGCTGTACACTGTACAGCCATTGAGACTGATGAGGGTCAGATATGTCACTGTTTGTAGCCACGCTAGCAGCATCCTTAAAAAAATGCTGCTAGCGCTTTAAAATAACCTTTAGATAGAGTCTAGGTACAGTCTGGGGGTGTGGGTGAGGCGGGGTCCTACTGAGTGTCCTGACAAACATTTGGCAGTAAGTATACTGACTTTCTCTCTATATATATGAAGTTCAGGTACTTTCAGCAGAAATGTGACACATTCGGTTGTCTTAATTAAGCAATCATTTGGCAGCTCTCCTTATACTTTAATGGGCAGCACACTGTAAAAAGGTGAAATGAATACCTGTTCTTTCAGCATTCCCAGGAGCCCTACTTGTCTTGATAATTCTCTCATGCTCTAGTGTCCAAGGACCTAGTTGCACTAACAGCTTCAGTGTACGTGTCTGTACATCTGGCAGCACAATGCCAACAACCTTGACATCATCAGAGCCCCGACTGTAAATGCCTTCATCAGCAAAAACACGAAGACAACCATGAAGCATGAATATTCATTAGGGATGAGTCAACATTGCTCTTGCGTGGCTCGATAGGTGAAGCACTGACTGACTCTGCCAGGGTTAGCAACAGTTTTTTCCACATGCTCCAAAAATCAAACACGTCATCATTTACGCAAGATGAACAAGGTTGTAGAGATTTAGTCAAAGTCTTTTGTAATCCATAATTCATGTTCATGGTTGCTCATTTATGTTTAACAATATGATAAAAAAAATCTGTTTTGCATTGCTTTTTTGCACTGTTGAAAGAAGCATTCAGATCCTTCTTATTTTAAGCAAACCTTATTTATACATCTCATTCACCATACAGCAGAAACCAAGACAAGGATATGAGGAGAAGCTGCTTTCTGTAGTTCTGGACCCAAACTGGATCTTTGAATCTGAGGACACTAACAGCTGAGGCATTATAAAATGTCACCATTTAAGCCTTTTACCTAGAATCAATCATTACTACTCTTTCTTGCTGACTGTCAAAACTCTTTTTTTTATTTGTAAAGCACTTTGAGCTGCATTTTGTATATGATAAAAATTATGTTTTCTGTTTTTAAGTTTGAAGTTTATTGTTATTTGATTTCATTTTGTTATTACTGATATGTTTGCTAAGCAGAATTATGGTACTACTTTAGAGTAAGGCACACTTTGAATATACTTAATAATAACTAATATATGTAGTTATTAATATGTTAGTTATTAATAATCTATTAATGCTGTATGGATCAAAAATAATCTGAGAAACTTAGCCTGCAAAGTAATAACTAGTAGCTCTAGCTGTCACAAATGTAGTGCAATGAAATATTTCCCCCTGAGACGTAGTGGAGTACAAAGTACGTTATGGCTTTACTTTAAATTGTTGAAATTTGAACCTGCATAATTCCAATACCACTTACAATGACCATGCTCAATGAAAATCTCTTAATGGATATGTAGAATCAATAGTTATTTCACAAGCAAACGTAGATTTTAACATAGACTCATTTGCTTGGTAAATCAATGCGAGATAAGGTTTTATTGCAGACGGTGTAGACAGAAGTGCTGGTTTGGTTCTGCAGTGGCTGCATAGAAAGCTTTATCCCCACTGTGGAAGAGTCAGCTGCTGCTGTAGGTGTGGGTCCTGCTGATCCACTTATACAAATCAACATCAAGCTGTTTCAATTTCCAAATGACTTTTTTACTGTTCACTTTAATCTCTGCCTTCCCAACACCAATATGCTTGTTTTTTTAACCCTTTGTTGCACTGATGTCATTTTGTCATCATGTCTAAGTTTGTCATAGTGAACAACAATAATTCCTTTATCAATGAATGAAATGTTAATATTCAGTTTCTGGTTAGGGCTCCTCCCCACACAACTCACTGCAAAGCCCCACAACACATGAAATGTCTTCGCTGTAGTTGAACATTTGCTTCTACAATTTATTTATAGTGTGTTTGACGATGTTTGGGGTAAAGTTACTGTATTTGACAATGTGGTTTGGTGGCTTTGAGGTGGGCGATATAACTGCTATTTCTGCTTTAAAGGCCTTCACGTCTGATTTATAGAAACACTGGAGAACACCTTCCATATACAAGCTTATCTGCTCCACTATTTGATTCTGTGCAGAACTGTCCATGAAACATAACAGAGCAATGGGGATCTGACACAATTTGAGTAAGTCAACCTAAAATTATGACAGTGACTGTAGGGTTGCATCAGTTTTCTCTTGGAAGTCACATTCTCCACGCATTGCTTCATTTTCACTCTTCAGCTGCACTTGAGCCTTTATATGACCCCTTTTTCTTTCCCACATTCAGCATCCCCCCCTCCCTCTCTGTTATCTGGCACCGAGTCAAAAGCAGCAGTACCTTTTTCCTAGTCAATAGGCCTCCGGCTCATTGGTAGGCATCAAGAGGGGCCAGCTGGATATTATGACCACTAATGAGGACTCACAACTCAGAACGCTGGGTCTCAGATTGTGTCTGAAATTACAATGGATTAAAGCCAAATAATATCAGGCAGTATCATGAAAGCAGAAAGGCATGCCGCAGAGGGATTCCCCAAGCTCAACACATCAGGTGCCGTGTGGCCCAGTCACAGTCCCTACAGCTGCCTGTTTGGAGAGGGAAGTGAATAAAACATAAGAACTGCACAGAAATGGAGAAAACCACTCCTATATAGTGTGTGGCACTTTGACACAAAACATTATGATGCAACCCATTTCCTCCAGCTACACACTGCACCAGATCAAACATCATGCTTCATCTCTGAACCAAAGAACTGTTGTTTTTGTTATCCAGGCTAAAAGAACAGCAGATTACAAACAGAACACTTTGAATTTGTCAAACTAATATCCAAAATATGTATTGAATCGACAGTAAGATTTCAAAAAAACATTTAGCATCTCGTAGCTTGTGTTTCACCCTACACAGACTTCTCCATCATACCAGCATTTTGTATTTTTCAGAAGAGACTAAGTTACACGAAGCAGAGGCATGTTTTATTTATGCCAAAACAGGTGGTGCATGAGGCAACCTAACAAATAGCTCCTGGCAAAATGGAAGCAGGAAAGAGCCTCTTTATGCTACGTTACGACTGAATTCCAATAGTAATCACCAAACATATCTCTGAACACAGTTTGGCTGGAGTCAAAATATACTTTGTAGGATGCAAAGGCCGAAGTAAAGGGAGGATAATATATCTAGCCAACATAAACATCAGCTGCTTAATGGCTGGAACACTGCAGTTCTGCTAAATAATTATGAGAAATGTAAGAACAACTATGCGTTGTGTTTGCGGAGAAAAATATGGAAATGAAGGCAGCATGATAATTATTAGAAAATTAATTAGATGTCAACACTGCACAAAATGCTATACTTAAAAGGATAATTTTAGTATTTTTAAACCTGGGCCCCTTTTTTTAAATGACTAATAGGTAGAAAAAGATTTGGAATTGGTCCAGTAGATCGCCTGAGCCAGCAGCCGTGAAACGGGCTTAAAACAACAATCTGAGCCTGTCAGAGGTGATAACAAGCTCTTTTAGTGGACGTACTTTTGACAGGCGCAGTTGCCCCCAAGGATTACATTGCAGACATTGCAGCCCGGTAGCTCATACAGCTTGTTAAGTGCCAGATATATGGAACTGGAGAACCGAGTTGGTCATACACATTGGATGGGAGCTCTGAAAGTTTTTCAAATGTGTTGTGCAAGTGCAGTGCATCAGTCACTAAAATAATGAAAAGCCTAATACAATATCTGATCAGCATAAGCTTTATGTTTTTTCCTTTTAACATGCACATAATACACAAAACATCAGCTTTATAAAGA
This sequence comes from Nannoperca obscura, assembly GCA_036024295.1. Taxonomy (NCBI): domain Eukaryota; kingdom Metazoa; phylum Chordata; class Actinopteri; order Centrarchiformes; family Percichthyidae; genus Nannoperca; species Nannoperca obscura. Next base: position 29,962 of record JAVQJL010075129.1, on the reverse strand, counting down.
ATTATGTTATTGGAGACAAGACATATAATCCTTACCTGAAGCATCTGCACACCAATTTTGTTCTTATGCAAAATTGTTGGTGTGTCTTTATTTCCATCTCCTTTGTGATATTACTCTAGGTAGGATGTAATGTTTGCAATAAATAATGGTTGATGATTTTCACCGGGACTTACTAATTCCTTCTGAATGAGCCCATAATATTTTGGACACTTTGTTTAAGAGCCATATATGAAAGCCACCAAAAACTACTCTACGCTTTACATATAAATATTGCAAAACAAATATGACGACAGCATTTCTATTTTAATCAGGCGAGCACAGAGATGTCAAGCTGCTCAGAGAGAGACGAGTGGGGAGGGGAGCCTTGAGGAAATACCCTGTTCAAAACACAATCACAGCTCTGAGACCGCAGCACCTGCTCAGTTATAGCACCTGATGGTGAGCCAGACAGCCTGGCTAAGCGAAAGCTGACTGATGGCATTGGTCTGTGTTGCATGAAGGGGAAGCTCATTATATGAAGGTCAAATTCATTGTGAGGAACTGGACTGAATTGACATTGCAGCCAACGAGTCTAGATACCATTAAGAAGGTATTGATATGCTTATGAAGTGTTGATAATTATGTAATACCTTATTTTCAGGACATCTCTTATACAAAAGCAAACGAGTAAAAAACACTCATGTCTGCCTCCAAGTGTCAGCAAACAGGTAGCCAACTGGCTGCCAGGGCTCCATCGCTGGCATCTAAATAAAATCCAATATTACCACTAATACATTTGATTCAGTTAATGTAAAGGGATCTATACACAGTTTGTTTATATCTTGTATCACTCAAACCACTACAAATACGTAACATTGATAAGAAGCTAATTAACGTTCTTTAAATGACTTGACAACAAGAGTAGCAGCGGGGGTAACCATGCATGAACACTCCCTGGTCAGCTGGGCCCATTGTGATTACAGATCACACTAGTTTTGCACTTGTCACCTTAGTTGTAGTTCGACAGACATGACGATGGCAAAACAAATAGTATATGGGCGAGGAGCGCAAGCTTCCTAAAGCTTTCCAAATATACATTTTACAGTTTGGCATAAATTGTTAAAAAAACGGGAATTTGTGTCTAACCAAAAGTAAACTAACCTCTTGGATTAGCTGTTGTGGCTAACGGCATAGAGGGATCTGTGCATGCTGGTTTCTTTACACGTTGGGCTGTGGATCACTGTCGACTTACCATGTGAAGTAAACAGTACCTAACCCGGGAAGCTAATTTCCACAATTACTTACAAGTAAAGTTGGAAAGCTTTAGGAGGCTCACGCAGCTTGCCCTGGTATGCAAGTCGGCCTTCCAAAATCTCTACGAGAGAATTAGCACGACAAATTTGTGCTTGTAATAAGTTTATTTCAAGCATATAGCATATATCATGTAAAATACAGTATGCATTATAAAGCATTACGACTCATGCTTTATGGATTTGCTGTATGGTACGACTGTGTTCTGAGACTGTCCTTGCTCATGAATGAAGGCGGCCTATGGTGCTATATGTAAGTACTATGGTAGTACAGATCAAGGCATCTGTCTCCGTCTGATGATGCCTGTTGATGGCATGCAGGTAATACAGCTGGATAAGGTAGCTAATGCAGCTTGTAAAGTGCCAGATATATGGATAGCTTTTCCTGGGCCAAGGTTGCCAAGGTTGTTCTTCCTGACCAATGAGCTGTGCAAATGGTCATTAAGCCTTTGAACTCCCTCCACGGCTCCCTCTTCTCTTTCTCACTCCATTGTCTTTTTGCTTCTTTTTATCTCACTTTTCCTTTCTACCTTCCTGTATTATTCACTCATTGTATAAAAAGTTTCCATCTCTATCTCTTTTCTTCACCATCCATCTCCCTCCCTGTCTAAAAATAGATAGCATCTGGATAATTGTCTGCTCCCTTCACCTGATTTATGCCAGTAACCAAACTGGCCTGCCAGCATAGGGGCTCAGCAGAATACCAGATCTCACAATTTGGAACCCAATAATCAATCCATGCTTGGTCAGCTGGCGAATGGAGCATGATGCCATCCGAGGGTTACAGGGAAGCAAGGTCAGTTGAAGTTGATTAGCAGCCAGTGATCAGGGTCACTCAGTGAGAGGTCACCTAAAGGCTGGCTTTGCTGACATGCATAAATGTTGTCAATAGTTAGCACCACTAAACATTGGGTCAGCACCAAAATACCTGTTTAACAAAAGGTATCCTCAAATGAGATTCAGCTCTAGCAAATAAATGCTTGTTTCTAAATATCAGAAGTAGAAAACAAGAACAGTTGCTTTTGAATTTTGCCTCACATGAGCTCAGTGAATGTAAACCTTAGAGCTATTCTAATGAATCATTTTATATTAACTGGAAAAAAACAAATGCTAATGTTACTCCTGCTAGGTGAGTAAATAAGCCAGTGAATGCAGGTATAAAGTATATTACAGAACATGGATAAAATCTTTGGCCAAAATTGCATATATTTTACCACTTGGGTGTTTTGCAGTCTGTTTATTCTCTACAAACCAACAATGCACGGACTGTACACATGTTAGCAGAGGCTGCTTCCTAGCTATAGTATGTAAGAGGAAGTCCAGTGTTTTGTCATTTTCCTCCAGACCTGTTTCTTTTTATCCTTTTTTGTTCAGCTTTGGTAAAATACTTTACCTTAGCTCACACTGTCTGCATTCATTGCACCCCCTCTGTAAGCAGACAGGTGAATGTGTTCTGGTGAATACATTCAGAAAGACAAAACATCTTGTTGCGTCTTTCTGCAGCTGCAACACGGTGTGATGAAAATTTGTAAATTTAAAAAACATGTTTTTGGTAAATTTCATAATGACTTTACCAAAACCCTGACTTACACAATATCAAATTACATCATGGAAACATCAAATATAAACACACAACATATCAAAATGGAAAGACAAGAGACTATTAAGAGTATTTTCTGATTGTGTTGAATAATCTCATTGATGTCATGAGCTGCCTAATCTTCAAACCCTCTAAATCATCTCTCCTGACACAGCTGACAGCCTCTGGGGAGCTGGACAGTGTGAGTGATGTAGTATTTAGTTACAATCCACTGGTGCGCTGAGTCGTGAATACAGGAATGGCGGATTGTCTAGTAATTCATTGACAGGAGAAACATACACATGGCTAAACTGGCCCAGTCAATTCTCTGGAGAAGAGCACGGTGCAGAATTGAGTTCAAAGGTCAAATGAGTGGTAGTGACCTCATGTTGACACCCATCTAGAGATTGGCACTCCCATTGACAATATAAGCATTAATGAAGCTCTGCACATCGCATGTACTGCACTTTAGTGAAATGCTGTTTCTGACATCAGCGCATGTAGAATGACGCTGAAAAAATACAAACAGGAAATTGAACATTCAATCCTGTCATTTTTCAATTCCACAAACTGTCAAACTGAATTTTGTATGTATATTGTCAAAGACATACGGTTACACCAAGTAATTTATTAACCACAAAAATAAGCAAAATAATCGAAACAAATAAGTGGGAGAAATCCGTGAAGTCAGCAGTGTAGGGAGTGGATGAGTGAAAATGTGCTGTATGGATATTATAAGGTGGAAAGCCAGAAAAAGGTAACAACGGTAACAAACACATGTGGCCTAGGTGTGTCCCATGCTGCTGATTAACCACCCAATTGGTTGGCAGCCATGGAAACAGAGGGAAAGCCACAGCAGAGTCAACCAAGCAGATGGTCTGTCACAATATTAAGTTATGCACAAGACATTACTTTGGTCTTTCTGTGCTAAATTGGTTCAAAAAACCAAATGGAGGACGTTTTACATGAGAATCAGAGATCATGTGCAGATTATGCAGATGACACACAACTGTACATTACTGCTGGATCAAATTATACTTTCAATATAAACTCTATTGCTATCTGTCTCTTGGCAGTAAATAAATGGATGAGTAATAAATTACTAAAACTGCACTGTTTACTGGCCTCCTGAAAATAAATAGAGAAACTTCAGCTCATTCAAAACTGTGCAGCTTAGCTTTTAACCAGAACAAAGTGAAGAATTAGTCCTGTCTTAGCAGCTTTACACTGGCTTCCTGTATCATTTAGAATTGATTTCAAGGACCTCCTGTAAATATTCAAATGCCCTAATGGGCTAAGACTTAGCTACATTGCTAACTCCCTTGTGAGATACTTGCATTCAAGGGCACTGAGACCATCAGCTGCTGGATTATCAGAGGTTTCCTGCAACAACTGAAAGTACATTGAAGAACTACGCCCCAAAGCTATGAAACACACTACCTGGGAAGCAAACTCACTAAATATTGTAATGTCCTTGTTTTATGCAGTTTTATCAGGCTTGATTGTTATGTATTTTCTTTAAATCTTTAAATTTTTTACAATAAAATATGTGCCCGCGATTGGTTCAGGCGGCTGTATTGGTGCATAAATAAGCATAGTAAGTAAAGCAAGTCAAGAATACAAGTACAAAAACGAGAAATGTGCAATAAAAGTTGAAGAAATATAAAATAAAATAATAAGAGGTAAAAAAAAAAGTACAATAATATGAAAATGAAGAGCTGTACATTTTGTGCAGGATGGGCCAAATATTAACTGAGAGATATGCAAAAGTTCACAGTTTGCAGTGTATAAAGATGATGGTCTGAGATGATAGTAATTTGACACATGATAAGTTAATACATGCTTGAGTGCTTGAAGAGCACACTTAGTGTGCTAAGTGAGGACTCTATCTGCTGAGCTGCAGCCACTCTTGTGAAGGTGAAATTACTGCTTCCTGCTTGTGCAAATCACTCAGGTGTCATTTAAATGGTAACATTCAACACTCCAGCGCTAACATAAGTACATACAGTATTACCAACATTACATTCGCAAATCACAAGGATCAGAATGCTCTGACATAGTCTCTTTGTCCATGCAGAATGTGTTTGTACCTGGTCAGCAGCTGCTTGGCAGTGTAGCAGAGCAGCTGTCGTTGAGGTGATGGTGGAGCTGTGTTCAGGAGGAGCAGTGCAGCTGAAATGTCCCTGAGCAACACGGAGAGTCCCAAGCAGTCCTGAGCTGGCCTTCCGCTCTGACCTCGCTACGTGTGGCAGAACAAAACGATAAGTATCAATAAACTATCACATCAAATCAGCGTCGAATTTACACATTTGTCTGACTTATCTTGAGGCCACGATGACCATGTGAGACACAATGACAGCTGTCAGTCATACAAATGTAAGTCAGAGCTGAAGGTGAAAGGTAGTTAGAGGCAGCGTGGTACTTGAGATGTGCTTCAGTGCAGCACTTGAGACGCTGTCTAGACGGTCACCCCCACCGGATGTCTGCTGGTACAGATTTAGGTTGTTTTGCTCTGTTTCCAGACATCTGGGTTGGCCATAAATAGACACTGCCCTTCTTTCTGAATCCTCAGCAGGGTGGTGTGATTCCCGATCACAACCTCTAAACTGATCCGAACGTCTCTTTGTCGCCCAGAAAACAGGCCAGCAAAGGTGACTCATCAAAGGTGTAAAATATGAATCTGGCTTGTCATCAGAAAACAGGTTTCTTGTTTTTGTTTGAGCATCAATAATTTACTCTCTGAGAAGTGGCGTCTGAAACTCATGGGTGAGAAATTAAGAATACTAACGGTGTCCTTAAATGTATGCTGTTTTTGACCACTAGTAGGAAAGTTAAAGGGAAACTGGTATTTTTAAACCTGGGCCCTAAATGACTAATACTTACCAAAAGTTATGGAATTGGTCCGGTAGATTGCCTCCATCGGCATCTTCCTGCAACAACTCAACCTCTTGTGAGATTTCAGATCAAGATTTTCTGGTTAAACAAAATCTTACTTTGTAACAAAACAGTCTGACTGTGGGGATCCTTTCCTTAATGTTGTCAGATACTTGGAATAACAGTCTGAGCCTTAGTGGATGGACATTTCACAGGTCAGTTACCCACAAGGATTGCATTGCAGCCATTGGAGCCCCTTCGCAGATGCTGGCAGAGATCTACTGGACCAATTCCAAAACTAATGGTAAGTATTTGTCATTTCAACCTTAAAATTTATTTTAAAAAATAGTGCCCAGGCTTAAAAATACATTATATTTCACATCTTCCACTTTTTTTTTACAAATTGATTTCTTACAAATCCAGCAGCCTCAGCCCTAATTGATGGGGACTACAGGAATAAGGCTGAGTATCATTAAGGATCCCAACCACCCGGATATGACCTTTTCTCCCAGCTGTGGTTGGGAAGAAGGTCCTGGAAGAACTTCTACCCTCAGACCACCAGGATCCTATATTACATACCCTTTATGATTGCACGTGACAAATAAACTTGATTGATTGATTAAATGAAGGGGAATTTGTTCGAGATTTTCTAATAAATCTGTGTTTTCTGGCAAACTGGGAAGTCCAGCAGACACACTATGCAGAGAATGTTTTCTTCCGTTTTCCTGTCGCCAGCTTGCTTTCTATCTCTTCCTCCCCCCACTACTCATCTTCACTGGTTCCCAGGTGAAATCATGATAGAGGCCGTCCCTTACCACCCCCGTTCACTATCAGCAGTTCACGATAAATAAAGGACACTGCAGCATTTAATTAGCTGAATCAAAATTTCCAATGAATCATGCTAATCCGGCTTGACATGATCTACTTTCTCCGTGTCTCTGAGCACCAGCACAATTAAAACAGAAATAAAAGAAATAATGGATTACTACACGGGCTAAAAGACACAAGAGCTGCACCAGGGAGTTCATCCGGGATCCATTCTAATGCTGTGGTGGTGAGCATAAGGGAGCAGCAGGGGGTCACCAGTGCCTTAGCTCTGTATCCTGATAGCACCACAGTATCCACTTCCACTACACTTCCACAGCCTTAAACACATTCACATAGATGGTACTTCGTAGCAAAAAAAAAAAAAAAAAAAGAAGAACGTTTTATAAATATGAGTTTTTAATGAAAAAAAAAAGAAAAAACAGAGCCATTGCTGTGTTTGAGAACAGAGGTCATTATTGGCATTATTCGATTAAAAAGTAGCTGGATATTACAATTTGAGTACTTTCGGGACAACAATAAAATAATTTTTTAATTAATTAATTCCATGAATTAATAATTATTGTCTGGCTGTGTAGAGAGGGTTTTAAAACACTGAAACACTGAATCTTCATCAAGGTTGAAGGATTGAAGGATTTCCTGTGACTTAAATTTTTTTGTGGGATTCCTGGATTCCACATTTTATTTCAGACTCATGATATTCAGGAAAACAAGATCTTTTTTCCATTTCTCCATTTTGCATTTCACATTAAGCCACTTGTTGAACTGCATGCTTTAATTGAAACATTTTGCACTCCACTTCATTCACACTTAATGTCAACAATATTTTTCCACATAGCTGGACTTTAATGCTGCCGTTTTAACATGAAAAGTAATTGAAATAAAAGTCACCATCATGTTCTGCTTACATTTTTCTAGCAATTTTTAATCATTGCATTGGACACTTTACCTTTGATGCATAATGCTGTGCAGTAACTGAAAAAAAAAATAAAGAAATTCAATCTTTGCTGACTAAATCTGTATTTTCTCTCTCCAAACTTCACATGGTTTTATGTTTCTATGTGTTTCTTGCACTGTGTTAATCACAGACATATTCATGAAATAAAGGTTAGGAAAGGAAAAATAAAACATGGGAGCAAGGTAAAACACTTTGTTGTTGACACGGTGTTTAAGGGACATTAATGTTACCCAAGAAACTGATGGAATTATTCTCTGTCACGGCTCAGCCATTGATTCAATCAATAGGATTAGGGGTGATTGATTTAATTAGTGTTTGCTTAATTCATGAGAAGCAGGCTTGCATGTAAATAGGTGTTTTGTTTTTGTAATTGTTGTTGTTTTGTTAATTTGATGAGGGATGCCTATTACACTGTGGCTGTTCCTGGGCCTTGAGCTTTCTATCTGTGATATTGTGGGATAACAGGTGGTGGTTTGAAGTGTAGGTGAGAAACAGTCTGAACATGTTCATTCAGATTTGATACCAAATCATATCATTGCCCTAATTTTGCATGGACAAATAGAACCCAACCAAAAAACGAAAATGAAAATACACAGTGGAACATAATAAAAACATTTGAAATGATACCTACAATACTCCACAGGATGTCCAAAGCCCAAAAACTTTAAAATAAACCTTTAGAACATCAGCAACATGGAATCAGTGAGATGTTTATCAATGTTGATCCTTTATAATTTGTTGTAAATGTTTGGGGGTTTGTTTGTGTGTTTAAATTGATTGCCACGCTAGCGGCCTACAGACATTCATGGACCATTTAGGTTGAACTGTAAGAACTTTTCATCTAGCACCATCATCAGGTCAAAATGTCAATGTGTCCATTACTCGGTTACGACCAAACACCAGCAAAACTACAAATGCATATTAGTATGCAGAGTTGCTAAACTAAACATTACCATTAAGTACAGCCTAACAGAGCCACTAGTGTGACTGTAGACACACCCATACGTCTATACCACCTGCAAAGTACCCATCTCTCCAAACCAGATAAATTTTTTTAAATGTGTGAAAATTCTAAATAAGAAAATTTAATGAAAGAGACTCAAATTGATAGAGAAAGGTAAGCTCATTTTTTTGGTCCAGGTTTCCTCCACCCCAACACAACAGAGGTGAATATCAGTACGTTTGTGGTTCTCACAGCATTGAAAACAACATTATATCTGGATTTACAGTACAGTAATAAACCACTCAGATCAGTGGCGTGATGAGGCAGAGCAATGCAAGATGGTCAAAGCGTGCCAGCCCATCACAATCAGAAGTAAAATCACATAACTCCAGTAGTGGATGAAAGAAGTGAAAGCATGCAGCTTTAAAACGACCAACAACAGCAAAACGCACTGTGTAATGCACAAACAGACTGCAGCCCTATAGAGGAGGAGTGGTAATAGCAAGGCCAAGATAGTGATAGGCTAGGCTACTAGCTAGGCTACTAGCCTATCACAAAATCTGTCAACAAATATTAAAAGATTATTGGTGATGGCACACAGTGAAATAGATAAAGTGTATTGGTTACGATACACCATGACAAATATGAAAACATTAGCCCATTGATGACTGCACACCCGCACACTGACAACATTATTCATGTCTGCAAATAGGCCTTATAAACACAAAAGTGTGTAGGTCGATTATTAATCAAATACATAGTAAAAACATGACTTACATCCAGCGGCGTTGGATGGCGAGATGGCCATAACAGTCCAGTAACAGGAGTACAATGCTACAGGAGTACAATGCTAACTTAGTGGAGTGCTCTTACATTGCATTTGAACTGTGCTAACAAAAACATGCAGAACAAGAACAAGAGAGAGGAAAGGCATGAACAAAGCAAAGAAAGAAAGAGAGAGGCGACTGCAGTTTCCAGCTGCTTGTCTTCCTGTTATATGCCCCTCATGACATTGTTGCCTATTCCATTCATTTCCAGCAAACCAGCCTTACATATGGTTGACAGTGGAATGCTGAGAGACTATCAAGGAGATTTTTATTCAATTCTTTCATCATTCGTGAGGCCATGTTCTGATATATTTAGCTTACTATTTTCAGACGTGTCAGTTTCTGTCACTGCATTGTTTTTCTTCCTTAGTCATTTTCTTTTTTGCCTTTATTACACAGTGACAGTTGACGATGGGGGGGCATTTTCAATTGGCAGGAACATGAATCCCAGCTCGAAAATTGTCAGATGTAAAGATATCGAATATTTGCTAAAATGATTCGCAATTCATCAAATTCCTCTGAGCTTTTGCCCTGTTGGTTATCCTGCCGGGCTCATTAGAAGAAAGTCTACTCAGTCTCAACCCAAGCAGACACAACTTCTCTAAAATGACTACTTAAATTCCCAAAATGATTTTGAAGCAGTAGATAGTGCCATCATGATAATCAATAATAAAGTCAAATTTTTAACCAATCATGGGTGTAGCTTTCTAATTAGTCTTGATTAAAAAGCTTTTTTTTCATCATTTTTAATTAAATTATCAAGCTTTCTCTGTGTGTGTGCACCTGCATTGCGACATCTGCGTGGAGAGAGCACGTTTGAATAATGCAGCACAGAACTCCTTATCATTCACACTGAAGCAACATCGGGCTTAAAGCTCAAATTAGCCGCGTCTACGTTAGCTAGCTTTTAATTGCATCGGTGAGAGAAGAAGTGTTAATGAAAGAGAGAGTCTCATGCCAGTACCTACTTTACTTGTATGCTTGTACACTTTTGTGACATGAATGCTCACACGTTCTGAGTCCTGTCATACGAAGACAAACCTTAATTTACCGTGTTCCTCCGTTTTAGTCCTGCAGGTGAACCACATCATCACACCTGTCAGCTAGAGCCTAACGAGTCATCTCATTATCACCAATATCTCCCTTTACACTTCCATCCAATTATTACATCTAGAAATGCACTAAGGTGTCATATCTGATGTGCCAACACCTAAACACCTAAATCCCTAGATAAAAACGACACCAGAGGTTTATGGTCTTCTGTACGGTGACACACAGGTGTGCTGTGACCTCAGTTCTTGTTTTTGTGTTTATAAAATCCATTGGAAACCACTGGTCCTGATTTGATTTCGATTTTTGTACTGCACTTTTACAGTCTGGTTCTTGTGCAATGCAGTATCTCGGTGTACCTGAATGTGACATCCCACTCTTTTCTGATATGCTTCACTCGTCAATTTTTTATTTATTATTCCTTTGAGAACCAAAGCCTAAAGTCTGCCTCAAAGGCAAAAAAGAGTGAGAAGCAGCGAGGCAGAGGGTTTAAACAGATATCTGTTGTTTGATTCTCTCTGATTTTACTTTTCCATCAACCGCCATGGCCGCAAAGGCCACGATCAAACTCCCCAACAGTTTTGTATTTCCAGATGATCTATGTGTCTGATTAGGCATAGTGTGATACATTCACGACATGCAGATGCACAGATGATCTGCAGGGAGACAGCTTGCAGACTTTCTTGCTAGATTTGGCGACTTTTGAAAACCCGTTAGCGACTTTCTTCTAAAACGTACCTGGTGACTTATTGGGCAAACCTAAACTTCTCTCCACTGAAGAGAGCTGCCAACATTTCTCAGTGTATGATCTCTTTTGTGGCTCTCTGGACTGACTGTGTTGAGTGAGTGGAGGAGAAGAGCAGCACATTCAGTCAGCCAATCATCAGCCAGACAGAAATGACGCACTGATCCCCATTCATTGTTTACTCCTTTGTTGTTTTTTTTCCAAATCACTGAACTTTTTCCCCACATACGCAGAGTGAGTTTATTCCAGTGTCTTTATCCTCTCTTTGGTCTTCATAACATTTTTGAAATTAACAGTAGATTTAGATCCATGTGATGACAACATGGATGACAATAAGAGCTGATGATGAAGCTAGTTCGAGTCAAAATGGTGCATGGACATAATCTGGCGACTTTTTAGGGCTTCAGCTGCTTCCTATTGAAAATAGTCGGCAGCAGAGGAAGCAGGTGCCAGGAACTGACTTCACCGTTTCATGCCAGCACCAACAATGTCTTTCCTTTATTGGCTTTACCTTTCCATTACAGTTTTACACTAGAGGGGTGATACCCAACCCGAGCCTGACAGGTTGGGCCGGGTTCTGACAGAAATGTAGAAAGTCGAGTTCGGTCACATTATATATATGATATAATATATATAATATATCATATATAATATATCATATCATATATATATATATATAATATATATGATATAATATATATAATATATGGTTCTCCCGGTTCAGTGCTGGAGTTTGTTATTTATGTGACAAGACATGAATGCTACACACAGAGGGTAAATATTAATGTAGCCTAGCTCAGGGTGGAGGACTTTAAAATAACCAAAAACCATGAAGGGAAATCGGTGGTATGGATGCATTTGGACTTGCTTCAGCAAACTAATTATTAACTAATTAATTTGCCACAATTATGACACGCTACTGAAGATTAAGTCAACGTCCACTGCCCATTTCTGTTCCTGACATGCTGTGTCAGGTCACTGTCGGGCTGGGGGCTTCTAAGAGGACTTTACAATAGTTATGTATTGTAGCTCTACTGCTATGATCACGAGTGGAGCTCTGTGAAGGGTCTGTCTGGCCTTAAGGTGGAATTATAATTATTCATCATAGTGTAAAGATTTAACAGTGATAGCACCACTGCAACACTAAATTATATGTTGTACATCATTACAGGACATCCAGGACGGCCCGCTCCTCATCTATGCACCCTGCTAAGCAGAAAGTAGGGGGGCAGCCAACACCAGGCTCTGCAACTCCCACTCCCTGCCTGTCCTTCCAGCTAAACACAAGGTGAGAGGAAGCACCGCCAGCACAGCAACACAGCAATGTGAAGAACTGAACCAAAAGCCGTACACTTGCTGAGGGCGGACCTGGAGAAAGACAAGGGGACACTTATTTTAAATAAATCAGTTAAATCAGTAGACATGTTAATGAGGATAGCTGCACTGGGACATCATGTAGGGAAGAGCATATCACAGTGCAGGTGTATGAATGACTTTTCTCCTTCATGTGGCCTTGCCATTCCTCAAGCTGTCCCCTCATCCTTCCCCCCCCGGTGAATTATCTCCTCCATCTCATCACAGGAAGGTTCATGTTCGCACAGCAGCCCTGCCCACGTGTCGGAAGGCAGTGAACTTGAAGTTGTGTCCTTCACTTCTTCACCTCCTCTCTGGGCCTGCCCCGTTCACGCACCTTAACCTTTAGATCACCCACTTACATTAACTGTCAGGCTGTTCCGGTGGGAAGCATCCATCGAGGCACCCAATCACTGCGACCCTGGAGGATGAGCGACGTATAGAAACGATGGCAGCATGGACATTTAATGGAGTCATGTGACATACTGTTGGAAATTGTTAAGTGGAATATATAAGTACACCACACATGATAACAAAAACATTTTTATTATAAAATGTGTATGTCTGAATACATTTTATATAAAAAACTATTATTCATGCTCTCATGCCTGAGTGAGGTACACTGATACTGACCTAAACCGCATTTCTGGATCAGACATCAAGTTTGAGGGGCTGAAATGTGGGTAGTCTCCAGTGTTTGAACAGGTAACAGGTTGCACTTTTATTTCCTTTGTTGCATTGGCAACTTACATCTTTTTTACTGCACTGTATTTCATTTTCATTTTATGTATCTATCTCATTTTAAATCTTATTTGGAAGTTGCTTTGGATAAAAGCGTCTGCTAAATGCCTAAATGTAATGTAATGTAAATCTTCATTTAATTGTATTTTACAATTTTATTAGGAAATAGCAACATTTTGGTACATTTACTAAAGTGGAATTGACAAAAGGAGTGTCAAACATTGATATAATCTGGCTAACTAATTAGCAGAAAAATGGGTATTTACACATCACAAAATTAGCATTTATTTAGAATTCTGTTTTATGTCCATTAGCTTGTGGCTACTTTTGTGTGTCTGCTGTTTGGTGCTGGGCAGGTAGCTTGCAGTGAGTTTTTGGAGCTGTTTCAGCTGCCTGCTACGTCTGAAACAATGCTGATGAGAGCAACGAGAGAGCCAGAACAGTAAAGTTGTGGGCGTAAAACCAAAACAATAAGGATGCTGAAACCCCCCCGTGTAGCTCAGAGGAACTGCATATTCAGGCAAATTATCTTTTGGTTCAACACTTTGTATGACCCTTCTCAAAAACAAGTAGCCATGTGATCCCTTGCCAATAAAAAATATTCATAATAGCCACTTGAAGTTATTTTAGTCATAAGTTCAAATATGGAGCAAGCATGAGTTTCTGTGAGACGAAGAGAAATCATTTAGATTTTTGTTACCCCACTAACCAAAGTTAGTCTTAAGTACAAGTGTACAAGTACACGAGCAAAATACTGAAGGCATTCCTTTTATTTAGCCATTTAAATATTGTAAACACAAGCATGACAACACAAGCATGACAACTAGCACCACAGCCAATCTCGACTCAATAAATAACTAAACCTTATTATTTATCGTTGCTCATAAGGGAGCCTGAGCAGAGGGAATGTGTGTGAAATGTTCACTGTGTATTCTAATACACTTTTAAGATATTATATTAAACTTCCCTTGCCAGTTGAAATTTCCGCCTCTGAAATTGTGCCACTGAAATAACCAGTTTGGCTTGGTTCAGTGCACACAGTAATGGCCGCATTGTCCATCGACAGCATTGTGCTTTGATTGCGCTGTCAACTGATCGTTATTCCTTTTCAGAAAACAAATGGCAATTTAAGTTGCTGCTTGCTTGGATGAGATTGTCTTGACATGCCTTCTTTTCTTGTCCTGTCTTACACTCTTCACTATTTGCTTTTTTCTCTGTGTGACTTAATGAGGATCGTTTCTACTAGCGAACAAAACCGGCGCTCGCTCTTGTGCTGACATTGCTGTCACTTCAGCGGCGTCTGTTCTCCTGCCGTCTTTGGTCTCTAAATATAAACGCTGCTTTGAGGACACTATGAAGGTGCAGATGTCTCAGAAAGCATTTGATGCAGTGATGTTATAGCTAAAAGTAGATTTTCCTCCTTTCTGGCAAGCAACAAAAACCCCCCACAAATCTGAAAGAAAATTGATGCAGAGAAGGGATTTTCACAAATGGGCACTGCTTCATGAAGTTAAATGTAGGCCTATATCAGGGGTTTCACAGAATAGTCGACTATCAAAATCACTGTGGGTAGCTGTCATGCTGTTTAACACTGTGCAGTGTGGGGCCCTACAGCAGCAGACATGCAGCAAGAGCAAGAGCTGGAAAGAAACATGGCTGCACTCATATACTTTATATAAAGATGAAAAGTGAAGCAAACATATCTGGATCGCCCGGGTGGCTGGCTGGCTGCAGTATAGGTCATAGGCCCCGCCCCCCTCCATGTTAGTGGATGGGATATGGGCCAAACTGACAGTACACATCAACGGATCACCTATACAGTCGCCTGAGCCAATCACAGCACACTCCCAGTTGTCAATCATGACGTGACACCCTGTTTTAATAGCATCAAATAACTAATTAAAGCCAAGCCAAACACTTGAACATACATCAGGGTGACTGATGTCAGTATCTAAAACGTCCATCTTTATATAAAGTCAGACAAGAAGGCCGGGGTTTAAACAGCCTCTCAGAGCCAGGTTGGTCCAGCTAAGAAACCTATATTATTAACCATTTTAAAATGAAACCAGCAAAGACAGTTTTTCCTGGACAGTGGCTCGGAGCAGATCACAGTATCTTCTTCGTCAGCCGTGTAGAAGCTGCAGCCTCTCTCCGGTGGCGTGCACAAGCCCTTCTGCCCTGCAGCGAAAACTTTAAAAACATGCTGCTTTCAGATGCGAGCACCCGCTGCCTGTGAGGCCTGACATGCCATGTCGATGAGATGGATTTGGGTAATGGTCCAGCAACAGTCTGGGCATTAAGCTGTCACACAGAGGAACCCACAGAGAGAATGGGAAAAAGAACAGGACCCAGGACTCCTTCAGACCTTTGAATGGGAGGAGGAGTGGCTACTCCCGTCCTAATCACTCTGGTGCTCATTTCACTGATGGCTGCTAAGAAACATTCAGTGATGTTGTAATGGAGATAAAAGCTTTGTCAGGGTGCGCAAGACTAAAATAAAAGGCAGTGTGATAAAATGGCATTTTCAGTCAGTAATCAAAATATATTTTCTCAGTGTTTTCTATCAGTGCACAGGCTGAATTCAACTGTTTTGAATGAATATATGTTGGAATTTTTTTAAAGGACTGCACTTTTATAGCGCTTTTCTACATTAACGGGCAAATCACTTTTTCCTGTCATTTACCCAGTCACACACACACACACACACACATACACCGATGGTGACAGAGCTGCCATTGAAGAAGCTGGATTGAAGCTTAGTGTGCATGACCCCAAATCATTTTTTAAATTACTGAATTACTCACTTATTTTTTTTTTACAAAAGTAAGAGCAGAATGATGCCATGTGTTCTCCTTTGGATAAAAAAAACCTAAAAGGTCCCCTATTGAGTCTTTGACCACTATGAGTGCAATAGCAATGTTTTCACGAGCACGCACACGTTTGATTTACATCCTGCCATTGGTTTCATGTCATCTGGCTGATCCACAGTGAGGTGGTAACACACCAGCAAGCACAGCAACGCATCCACAAAGGCAGTGAGGAAGACTGCAAGCAAGCAAACATTAATGGAAACAGTGCACAGTTTGAAATATTGTATTAGAAAGGAAAGTCACTCAGATATCATACATCCAATGTGTTTTGGTGAGTAACACTAAATGTATTTGTTTACAAAAAAAGTCTACAGGGTGCTTTATATGAACAAAAATTCAAAATTTGTGTCACTTCATAATGATCTTCTGTCAAAGAAGTTCTCAGAGCAGCAGGTTTTACACTCACCACTGCACAGCATTAGACAGTAAGCTGGCTGTCCTAGCAACTGTTGCTATGCTGCCATACGTAGTAAACCCGGTCAGTTCTGTGTTTGAGTTGAACTAATTTCAACCTTCCATCTCCTGCGATCGTCTCTGCAACACTCCCAGTTTTCCTAATACTTACATGTACTGCATACAGTGCACGCTGAGGCTTTGAAACCACATAATAGGATATAAACCTAATTTACCTTTTTGGCTCATGTGATCAATAGCATTGCATGATTAATCCATATATGTTGAGCACTTAAAGAAATAGGGGTCTAATGGTTTGGCTTATACTTTGTTTACTGTGCACAGGTCCTAATGCAAGCCAAAATCAGGACAAATAGATTTAGTAATCTTCATTTTGAAACATTTGTCTGTTTTAGTTATTCTTCAAGGCACAAAATCTATTGAGTGCTCCTCTAATAACTGAATTGTATCAATGATTTTCCCTTTCTGTATGTGTACCAGTCTGCTCCTAAGTCAAGCTGCATGGCTCCAAACAATGTGGACTCAATTTAAACTACACTACAACCTTATGTCTTTCTAAGCTTTAAATCACTTGCTACTGTTTTCATCAGCAGATGCTCAGCTGTCGTGTATTGAGCTTCAGTCACGTCCCATGCAGTACTAAAGCTGAGAATACACTTTAAGATTATTACAACCTGCAAAGTTGGCGAAATCCCACAAGAACACTTGCGTGTTATACTGCAGTCATAGCAATTAATGGAAGAAACTGAGGAAGAATGCTAAATTGCTGAATGGAGAGATGGGAACAACATGGACTGCACACACAATATTAACAATACTCCAGTATCTAACATGTTTAATAGATTTATAAAAAGGTGGATGGAAACGCACCTAATTACACTACCTGATTAAATTAAGGTTATGTATAAAGAGTGTGGCTTTAGGGAACTACTTTTCACTGGGTCAAATATAAACGTTCTTATTTGTAGCCTGTTGCACCTTGGCTGCTTTGATTCGTTGAGTCAATGAGGAATGGAGGTTGGGGAAATCCTCTCAACCCTAAAATGTTAGAATTTGCCCTTTGGCAAGGCATTGTTCCTTCCTCTGCTCCAGCTGAGCTTGTCGTTGTTCTGGGAGCGATTGTTCTCCATGTGAAAGTGAGAGTGTGGAATTCATGCCTTTGTTCTGGATTCTTGCTGATTGTTAAGAATGTGCTCCATTTAGGGCACAGGGATAATATTGATGAGTCCTGGCTGCTGTCTTGACATTGACTCCTCTTTGGATTGATAGATGCCTACAGTAGCTGACTGTCCCTCTATCTGCCTCTCTCAAAAGTTGCAGGGTGCAGTTCATCAAGTGCTCTGTGTCACGTCCATTCTGAGTGTGAATGCATAAGTAAAGCCTGGTGTGTGTGTGTGTGTGTGTGTGTGTGTGTGAGTGTCTTTGTGTACGTATGTTATTCTATGTGCATGCGTGGTCTTGCCATCCGGTGTAAGCGGCAGCACTTTGGGTCACCAGCGGAGTTTTTGCTTCGCACAAAGACCTGTTTCCCTCCACTGAACTGTGAAGTGCAGCAATTTATTTTTACTGGAGCCTGATGGCTTGTGAATGGGTGTGAAGATAACGGCTGGGCTATGATACATGGGCTTTCCTGTGCTCACCTTGGGGTCTCCTTTTCTGCTCCATATCATTACAAGAGCTTCTGCATTCTCACAGCGGGAAATGGAAAATGCTTTGTCACAATGTGGCTGAAGAGAATGCAGATTATAGAGGCTATTTCCCAGCCACCTAAATGAAATATATTAAGTGTGAGCTGCCACATTGGATGCCTACAATGTCCTTGTGCAATGTGGATGTGTTGTTTTTAGTTTGTTTGCTACCCTTTCTTATTGTGCATGTTTTCCTGTGGGACTGTAGCGCTTTAGTTTCCATGGGTTTTTGTTACGCTGCCCTGATTTTAGAGCAGGGGGCTTGTGGGACCAAGGCTGCTGAAGCAAAAATCAATAGTTTTGCAAACAACATTTTACCAGCGACGAGGGCATTCATCAAGTAAAAAGCAGTTCTACTCAGCAAGTGAATCTCCCTTCGCAATACTCTTTACAGGACAACACAAGACATTTGCAGCTTTGAAAATGTCAGGAGAGAAGAACGCTCACTCTGTCTGTCACTGTTGTTAACTTTATGGAGCCCTCAGGAATCACACTCACCTTTCAGTAAGTATAGATGTGCTTGGAACTGTTGTCATATGTGTCCTACTTTTGTGTGGATTGAATTTAATGAGTACCGGATGCTCTCTGGGGATGTGAGTTGCAGTAAATGTAGGAAAAAGCACTAGGTCTAATCTGCAGGACTGCATGTCTGTATGTTGGGCAGTAAAGTGTAATGCTATTTATAGAGCCAGTTTGCTGAAGGCTGGAAAGAAAAAAAGGTACAATGACTGACACTGAATCCCTCGTCAACTGCCAGTAGATAATTACCCTTTTACCTTACCTTCAAATGGTTAAAATCGATGCAGCACAGGCTAAGATACCCTGAGTTTTAGTCCCCAGTTTGGCCTCCAAGCACAGCCTCATAATAAACTCCTTACCTAGCTTCTTAATAATAATAATATTAATCAAATATAATAACAAAAATCTCATTTTTAAGGCCCTCCCTGTCTGGTAAACACCCATCCATTTCAAACTCTACACTTCCACTTAAGATTTGCCTTCAATCTAATGATATGTGAACCCTGATAACATTATCAAGGTTATTTTCTCAGACTTAGCAAAGCTTCTCCAGAGCTACAGAATACACACATTATACAACCATTTGATTAGAAAATCCACCTTGTTACCAGACAGAAGACTGATATTAGACTGAACTGTGGAAAATCAGTTAAATTAGATTTTTAATGGTTAATGCTAACATTTAAAAAGTATTTCTACAATATCTTTACCTGGCAACTACAATATATTTATATTAACAACAAATCAAATGTTGTTAATATAAATATGTGTCAAAGCAGCAAAATAATCAGATATTTCCCACAGGACTTGGAACTAAAAGGGAGTGATTACCATAAACCAGAATCAAAAGCAATGCTATTGTGTCTCCATGTCTGGTGAATGCAGCCAGATGTTTGCTTCCACCTCTACTGTAACACTGATTGTCAATGTGTGTGGTCAAAAAAATCAATCATGCAGTTTTGAGGTTTAAGGGGAACGATTGCGGTTAAGACAAATAGATTATAAGAAAGGTATTGAGGCAACGATACCACTTGGTTAAGGTTAAAGAAAGATTGTGGTTTTCTTCAATTGATTGTGTGGAAGACTCCAGTCTTTGATATGAAAATTGGACATATCCTGACCGCCACACCCTTGTTTTCCACAAAAAAAAGAGCACATTACTTCCTTCTGTGGCACTAAACGATGCCATTGAACAAACTCCATGCTACAGTATCGTCCAATATGAACACAATCCCTAGGGATAAAAATAATCAGACAAACCTTCCAAATCTGCTCCTATTGGCGTTTACTTGCTGTAATACTACTCATTGCCAACTTGAACACCAGTGTGAACTGTGGAGTTCAGTTTCAGATCAAAATATGTCTTCATAGCAGAGTGGACGATATTGCAGTGATGAAAATGAAATGCCACTGCTGATAACATCACAGACTCTTTACTATAGCCTCACATAAATATTATTCTCATCAATATTATCTTTTGTGAAAGACTGATGATGTTGTTCCAGTTGTACGAAACAAATCAAAGCTCTTAGCCGAGGATTTGATTACTGCTGCTCAATGGAAGCTTGATAGATTCTTTTTTTTAACCGGAGCAATCAGGCTTGTTGCTCATTACACATGGTGTTACTGTAAGTGAATGGACAGGACATTAGAGGAAGGTAATTTGCTGAGTGTGTGTGTGTGTGTGTGTGTTTTTGTGTGTCTTGTGCCCATTAGTTTGTACCAGTGCAGTAGCCCGGTGCCCCAGTTGTCAAGCAGATTGCCCTGTAAGTGGAGGGTTGAAGGTTTGACTGCCCGTGTGTCCTTGAGCAGAAGTCTTTAAGTGCTTCTCTGCATAAGAGTGTCGCCCAAACAGCCTGTGCATCGAGCCCAGAAAGTTGCAGATGTTGTTTCTGGGTGTCATTTTTATTATGCTCGACGACTTTATCGCAGCCGCGTGGAGCGTCAAGGGCAGCCATAATAAATGTTGGGGTTTTAGCATCACTGCTCTCCTGGTGGCTCGGGAGGGAATAATGATAAGGCACTAGTGTTGTGTGGACCCTGTGTTTGATCCAGCCGCTATGCGGCTGACCTTCAGATGAGGCCTGGCCACTTTGATTCATGTAAGCAACCACTCTGGTCTAAAGCCCAATGTAGAGTTGTCCTGAAAAGGGCACTCTAAGAGTCTATTTGTAATATGAGTTGACAGTCCTATACATGCTAAAAGCCCTGGACTTTTAAAGAACTGAGCCAGAGCTTTACATTACATCTGGATGCAGACTTTTCTTTTGCTTTCAAGTTGAATAATTTGATAGCTCATATGTGAAGAAAATAAGAAATAAGAAAATGATCAATTTAGATGTCATACATTGGAAATGTAGTCAATACTAATGGCTTATAGGGCTGCATGGTATAAATTACACTCAGTAAGTATCACAATATGAAAATAAGAAACTTGAATCTATTATTGACTGGATCATTTCTCATTGAAACACAACAAGCCAATCACATCACAGAAATTAAGTTATTTCAATTACTGGTCAAAATGAATGGTAAGCATGCCACATGCTGTTGTTTTGTTGGATAGAAAGATGAGGGCTCTTTGAAGGCCATTATTAATGGCTGATTAGACCTTATCTCAGGAGTACGTAAGCCTGCACACAGTTTGACTGAAACTGGTGGAACAAATGACCCCTTCAGCATATTCACTATCACTATACAATATTCATATTCACTAGGCTAAATGATAAGTCATCAAGAACTGAAACGGCATGCAGACTGACATTGTTGTGGTGGACGCCAACATCCGCAAACATCCGATGACATCGACATCGAGCTGCAATAGCTGCAGCGTAATCCTTGCAAGCAATTGTGCCTGTTAAAAGCACGTCCACTAAAAGTGAGTTCAGACTGTTATTTGAAGTGTCTGACAACATTATGGAAAGGATCCCTACAGACAGAACGTTTGTTACAGTAGGATCCGTTTATTTTCGTGCAACAACTCTTGCAAGATTTTGGAGCAAGACAAAAAGGAGTTTCCCATTAATAACTGACAGCATTAAATAAATTATTGTCAAATTTGCTTGTTTTTTCGACTCACACTTGTTTCTGCGTCTATAACACCACATTCTGGTGTTACAAACCACACCATTCATCCACAAAAAAGAAAATGTGTTGAACAAGGTAAGAAGGCAACTGTGGTGTGGCAATAGTTTGGCTGTGTATAGTTTGAATGTTTTTAGTATTCCCTCTCTGCTGCAAAGTCACAGGAGCCAGTTACAGCCACAGTCGAGATAAAACCCCAAACGATGGGCCGCCATCTGTCCTTTCTCTTATTAAAGTAGAGCATATGTTAATGCAGCCACTCTGCAGCCTTCATGTGCTGCTGCTAAGTCAAGGACAAAATTGAATTGCTCCAGGAGATTGCATCTTCCCATATGCTTGGCATTTTGGCTACACTATGCCCCCTCATGTCTGTCTCTTCTACATATTCCTCTCCTTTAGCTCTTAAATATTCCTGGGTAATTGAAAAAATAAATATTCAGCTCTCCTAATTTCTTATTTCCTTATCTTACTTTTCTTTTATCCATAATTACTCCAGGGTCATCTATACTCAGGACATTCATATCCCAGATTTGCAGTGACACTGGTGGTTTGTTGGTGACACAGAAGAGCAGCCTGAAGATGCCTATGGCAGTGAGCAGCTCTTGAAAGTGTCAGTGCTTCTCTCTCGGTCCAAGATACTTCACCATCACACAAGCTTTAAGCTGCACTGGAGCGCGTACCTGAACGAGCAGTACTTCCAGTCATCAGAAACACTGCCAAGCTGAGTCAAGCTTTCAGTATGTGGGTCGAGCACCAATACTGAGCTCCATTGGCACCGAATGCGAGTCCTGAGGGGAACAGAGGTCAAGGTAAATGACTGTTGACCGTTAAATACAAGAACAAGAATGCAAAAACACAATAATTGTTTGCCATACTACATTTTGTGTTTATTTCAGTACATACAAATATATTAATAATCCTCAAAAGAAAAGGATGACTACTTGAATACTACTACTAGGCCTATTCAGTTTTCTGTGAACAGATTTGACTCAAGTTTGTACGGAAAGCTGTGAGAGCCATAAATGTTAGCATCTGCTCCGCTATACGTACTCCATTACAGTTACATCACAGTACAGAAAGTGTGTGTACATTAGATTAAGTTTTTAATGCTTCCATTGCAGTCTCTAGCAGCGTGATGAAAGCCTACTAATGTACCGAAGCCATGAGAGAACCGGAGAAAGCAACTAGCCAGGGAGAGTTGTCAGACTCTAGGTCCAACAGGGCAATAAGCACAAGCAGTCACACAATTAGACAGGTTGTAAACAAGCCAACAGTTAAACCAGGTTACCCACCTGTAATGTAGTAATCTGTCATTACACAGGAATGCTGTGAGAGCACACAAGTTGGCAGACAACCCTGTTCCTGCCCAAGAAATAGTCCCTGTAAAATCACAACTTGATGTTTTTCTCTTTGTGTATTTTCTTTGTCTACAGGCTTAAAAAATGAGGTATAACATGTTAGTAATTTTCTTAGGTGCTGCTAGGTGGATTTTGGTACCTTTGGACCAACCGTTTCCTCCTCTTTTCAGACTTCATGCTAAGCTAAGTTAACCAGATGTTAGCTGTAGCCTTATATTTACCACACAGATATGAGAGTGGTTTCAATCCTTTAGTCAAACTCTCGGAAAGAAAGCGAAAAAGTGTATTTTCCCAAAACTATTCCTTTCCGGTAGACAATGGCTCTCAAATGGACTCATATTAACAGTCACCAAGAACGGTGTACTTTAAATTGGTTCTGGTGAGCGCCCGACACAGTCACCTGTCTCAGTAATGGAAACATTCTCCAACCAGTGATGTTTTAGAGCTTCATGACTGGGTCCTGGGTTGATGTATTGTTCCTGCTTTGCTTCTTTTTCTCAAATCCCAACCATCACTTGTACCAAGTAATCCCTGCAGCTAGGCTTTAAAGCTCAGCCTGTCTTCAGATACACACACACAAATACACACCTGGTCCAAGGATTCAAACCATCAATATTCCAGTCACATTATTAGCTTCTATAACCTTCAGGTTGATCTTTAGTACTTCCAATCAGTTTGGAAAAATGCATGTGTGTAAATTATGTTTAGATTTGTCCAAACAGAGAACAGTTGAGCAGTGATGTAATAATCGGTTTGGATTACTTGTTTTTTCACCGACACGCTAATTTCCCCCCTCAAAGGTTATTTAAAAATGGAGAATACAGCAGAGGGAGGTGACAAAGAAATTAATCCTCTAATAAACCCATCTGTGCAGGCTGCTCACGTCATAGATCTCAGTGCTGAAATAATATAGTCAGACTGATTAAGCTCTTTCTGGAACATTATAAACATTGCATTGTTGAACTATATAATTCTAACAATCTATCATATTATCTCTCAAAATATGAATGTATTTTTTCAAGAGCCATATGTTGCTTTTGAAAAAGAATGATAATTACATGTGGGTGCACGCAAAATACATTTTAAGAACAACATCAGTGACAGTCTTAAAAAAATAAAGGTTTTCAAGTAACAAAGAATGACCTTCTGTGAGTGTTGTGTTCTCAGTGCCCTCTCTCTAAACAGCTACTGTCTAATGCTCTGTCCACATTAGAGTGGTATTAAAAGGACACCTCTTGTGGTTTTAGAGTTCACCTCCAACATCTGTGGTGAAGGTCTTTTTCACACATCTTTTGGAACCAAATTACAGATTGCCTCGGAATACAATTAACACCTAATGACTCAAATTAGCAGCCAAAACACTCACATCAATTTGATTTGATTAGTATTTTCCGCTGCTGCCATGTACAACCCCAAATTACTGAGATTGCAAATGACGCTTGATTAACATCAGATGACCCCTCGTACTTTACAGTTGGTTGTGTGGTACATGGAGACATGGTAGACTGTGCAAAGTGAGGAAGGCTTGAGCATACAATTAGATTCTTTTCCAAACATCAGCACTGGATTATATGGTAAATGGTAAATGGACTCTAATATAGCGCTTTTCAAGCTTAACGGTTCCCAAAGCGCTTTACAGCCATTTAAACACCAATGGCGACCAAGCTGCCACGCAAGGTGCTGGCCTCCATCGGGAGCAACTGAGGGTTCAGTGTGCACTTGGAAACTTCACACATGTGGACAGGAAGAACCGGGGAGCGAACCGCCAACTTCACCCCCATATATGGCCTCACTCGCAATGAAGTCACACTTCCTGCTGTACTTCCTTTGTTTTTCTATGTGGATACTGGATGAATCAAATTATTGTAGAGACAAAATGATGGTTTCTTTATTGCACCTATCTCACTGATTGCAAATGTACTGATCCCTAGTTGCAGTTACATGGGCAATATTTCTTCAGCCTGATTCCAGCAATTCCAACTTAATTGGGAGATGTACGTTTATATGCCTTTTGTCAAGCGCACAGTGTTTCTGCCTGCTGTGAAGCACCTATTCTGACAGAAATATAACAAGAAGAAACACTTATTTGAACAACTCATTGTTTCGAGCCTTTCAACCATCAAGGTGTTCAACAATCCTTAAATCTTTTTAAGGTCTCCAACAAAATTTGTTTTGCTACCGTATCCCTCATCACTTACAGCAACTATTTTTTACTCTCTTCATTTTCTAAACTCAAGTGCCCTCGGAGCTGGAGTATATCATCCAAACATGGAGCAGCTTCCATGAATATCTGCAAACAATGTCATCTCAGGAACACGCACACACACACACACACACACACACACACACACACACAAATAATTTAAAAACATCATTGAGGTGGCAGACGAGAGCTGTGTGAAGTCAGGGTCGCATCATGTTTCTGTGCAACGCTGGAAGAGAAACACACACACACACAGATGTGGGTATACACATACACACAGGCACTTTCAAACTCACACATGCCTGCAATCACCTGCGCGCACACACACACACACACACACACACACACACACTCTCTGAAGTCAGAGCTGTTTGAAATGCATTGAGGCTTCCCTGCAATGTTCTGGTTTATAGTGAATTCCACTGTGGGGTAGTGTGTTGTCCTCAAGTTCACACTCACAGCTGATTATGGAATATTATATCATTCTAAAAGGTGTGCTTAAAAACGGGGGTTTGTATCTGTAACCTTAGTTTTGCAAAGTTGTTGTTCTACCTAGCGATTCCAAAGACTCTGATTGGTCAGAAGCTGGAGGTCCCGCCCCCCTCTCTTGCGGATAGCTTTTTCTTATGCGAAACCCTGTTTACAAAACACACCACGTAGTAAACCAGTCAGAAGTCAGTAAGCATGCGCGCGCACATGCAAGTATTTATTGTGAAAATGAGTTTGCAAGCCTGTGTCTGAATCTGCAGACAAAATGTACAAGTCTGCACATTACACACGTTACAGATACAAAGTACACCTTTTAGAATGATATAATCTTCCATAGCTGATAAAGCTGATAGCTTCCTAAGCATTTTCAAACAGGTCTGTCTGTCTGTCTCTCTGCCGTCATTACTGAGGCTAATATTCCTTCAGCCAGCACTTTATTCACTCTCTCAGGGGCTGAACAAAAACATGACCCAGTTTCCGATCTGTGGTCTGTAAATACAATCACCACAACTGTTTAACAGGAGGAACAGAAGGAGAGAGATCTGATGGATGTGAGAGGATGGCTTTCTTTCATTTGAGTTGCATAGTGTTTCATCCTCCTGCAATTCACTGCTACTGTGAGACCAACTGAGCTCCATTAGTTAAGTTGGGAATAATTTGCAGCAACAGAATGACGCAATGATGTCACGTGACTTCCAGTTGAATACTTAAACCACGAGACAATCCTCCCAAGAAAAACAAGTGCATCAGTTCTTTCAGCAAATGCTCAAGAGGAAGTTTACTTACTCTCAAGGGACAAAGCCCTCTTTGTTCATGTGGATAAAATGAAGTTAGTTGCCATGTTAATGATGAGTCCTGTCTGTCAGGAACGCAGGTGGAAGCAGCATTTGTAGCAGAGGAGGACCAGGTAGATGGATGGGTCAACAAAGTGACTTTGGCACGGGAGATCACCGTAGAGGTTCACTAATCTTAAAAAAAGGATGTGTAACAAAATAATCTCAAGTGAAAGGTCCTCTCACTCGCTTTGTGCACAATTCCAGCCGTAGCAACCGCAGCTAACACCACTCGTACAAGGTCATTCCAACCCTACCCATGTAAAAACACACAGACAAGAATGACATGTTGTTCCTCACAGGATCAGGTTATAATAATTAATAAAAATGAATTTCTCTTCACTCTAAGGTATTTCCCTTTCACTTCATACCCCCTTAAATCAGCGGATATTAGAGGCAGCATCCATTTAAGGGCTGGAAGCACACAGAGATACTGTACGTAACTAAGTGACGCTTGTATGTGAGTGTGTAAAGTGCGTGTAATAGTATGTAAGTGTTTATCAGTGAGTAAGTAGGTCCACACTATGAGATGTGAGGGATATTTCAGGATGATTTAAGACCTGTACAATTGCCTGTCTATGTATTAGAGATGTAAGAGTACACAAAGGCCACTGTTGAATGTCGTGTTCAAATATAGAATCAACTTTTAAAAAATGTCCATAAAGACAAGTGTAGCATATATTAAATTACAGTAACTTAAATCAACCATTAAAACTAGCAGTACAGTTTAGCTACCAGTGTGTTAACAGTTTATCATCAGTTTATACTTACACTCTCTTTCACCCTTGAGGTTCACCCACCACTGGTAGTGAGAGCAGCTGTTAAGGCACTGGAAAATTCCTGGACCACTGCAGCAGCTTCTCCTGTATACAGAGCACAATGGACTGATGGATTCACACGTGAAGGAAGATTACAGCTGGGCTCGAGGTTTAATAGACGCATTTTAAAGGAGCAACTGTAAGTAGTTTAACATGTTTGATTTTTCAACACAGCTCTGAATAAAAACATCAAATGGATGCACCATCTGACAAAACATTTCATGAAACACACTGACACAAAGCATGAGGAAAATCAAAAAGCAATGTATGTACTTGGATGAACAGGGTTTCAAGGAGGTGGTTTTGATGATAAGTTGGATGTTCTCTATGCAATCGCTTTTCTGGGTGTAGAAATGCCTGCTGTGATACATTCACATCCCATAAACAGTATGCAATTTTAGTTGCTACTGAGCCGCTGCATGATGCACTCAGAACTGGTATGCAAAAACCTCCACAAACACTAAACAACTGTTCAAGTTGCACTTGCACCAAACTACACTATTGCTTTCACCTACATTTCGAGCCAAAGATACTCTATGTTTTAAAAAGTGTAAATGTTCAACAGAAAATATCCAACTGAAGACAGAACAGTAAGAGCCTAGGAGCTTTGTGAAATCCCTGGGGACTTTTGCAGAGGGGTGAGAGTGTGCCAAGGCCTAAAGCTTATTCTGATTGGATGAGAAGTTACATTAAACTTTCAGTGTGTGGAGACACAGAGAGCTCATTTTGAGGGCAAAGTATGTATGAAATATAGTATAGTGGGACCAGGTGGGCCGAACCAGAGCCAATTTCACTGTTTCTTACTGCATATGCTAAAGAGATGTACAGTAAAATGCTTAAGAATGCATAAGAACATACTATATTCAGCATATGTTTTAACAAGTAATTGGTATACATTGATGTCTGGTATAGGCAGTTTGCACTGTACTCTAAGTCTTATGTAATAGAGGACAAAAAAGAAGGGAGAAGAAATGTTCCCAGCATGCATTTGTTGAAGAGTTGAGATTAGTTTATTATTGATGGTTAGTAGGATAGCACCAGTGTTTACCCACATGGGCTTAGGTTGAATGTGCAACAGCAGTCTCACAGTCTACAGCTATGTGAGGCCTTTGTGATGCTGCACCAAAGTATTGGACAAATAAAAATGATAACCTGTAAGTTAATGGCTCACGAAAGTTAAGTTATTCATAATAAATTAATGGAAATGCAAATTTAATTTCAATACATCCAATACTTATTGGTTCATTTACACACATTCATGTCCTTTACACTGTAGTTCTATGTTTGATTTTGCCTCAGACCACTAATGCATTGTTTTTGACACCATACTTCAGTCTTCTGCTCAACCACAGAATCACACTGTACACTCTTGCTTGTACACTCACTACTTTTTCATCCTGTTTTCTGATTCGCCTAGTCCGACCTGACTCCCTCCAATGTTAATGATCTTGTTACCTTGTTCAATGATCAGTGTGCATCTGCGATACCACAGCTCTCTACACAACCAGGTCACTTTTTCAGCTAACTCTTGCCCCTGGATCAATGACATCATTCATCATCTGAAAAGGGAATCTAGAAGAGTGGAGCGTAGATGGAAGAAATCCAACCTTCCAATTGAATTTCTGTCAATGCTCAACCAAAACATCAAAAAGGAGATAGTTGCCTACTTTGCAGGGCTAATTAGTGTCAGCCAACACGATCCTGATTTCCGGTTTAATACCACTGATTAGCTTGTAAACCCTGCCCATCCTTCTGTATCTGCCTGCTCCCCAGTAGACTGTGGACTTAACCCCTATTTCTATTTATTTCGAAACTACCATTAATCTCCAAAATGAATGAAAAAAAGTATTGTACAGCAATTCCTTGAGGTAATTGAAGGACAATATTTTCAATAAATTCCAATCCAACTTTTGTTACTAACATATCACAGAAACAACACACCGAGTGACAAATTACATCTCAATGTGGGCTGACAATGGCCAACATTTTACCCTGGTCCTGCTTTTAATACTATTGATCACTCCACCCTGGTTGAACAGCTTAGTAAGTGGGCTGCTATGCAGTGGGTACAGAAAGTATTCAGACCCCTTAAAATGTTTCAATCTTTGTTTTATTGCAGCCATTTGCTAAAATCAAAAAAGTTCATTTTATTTATCATTAATGTACACTCAGCACCCCATCTTGACAGAAAAAAACAGATATGTAGAACATTTTGCAAATTTATTAAAAAAGAAAAACTGAAATATCACATGTTAATATTCAAACCCTTTGCTGTGACAGTCATATTTAACTCACATGCTGTCCATTTCTTCTGATCCTCCTTGAGATGGTTCTACTCCTTCACTGGAGTCCAGCTGTGTTTAATTAAACTGATTGGACTTGGTTAGGAAAGTCACACACCTGTCTATATAAGACCTTACAGCTCACAGTGCATGTCAGAGCAAATGAGAATCATGAGGTCGAAGGAACTGCCCAAGGAGCTCAGAGACAGAATTGTGGCAA
>JAVQJL010075126.1:0-14318 GCA_036024295.1 Nannoperca obscura | reverse complement strand
ACAATAAGGTCAGGCGAGTTTGCTGGCCAATTAAGAGAATGGTCTGAATACTTATGACCATGTGATATTTCAGTTTTTCTTTTTTAATAAATTTGCAAAAATTTCTACATTTCTGTTTTCTTTCTGTCAAGATGGGGTGCTGAGTGTACATTAATGAGGAATAAAATTAACTTTTTTGATTTTAACAAATGGCTGCAATAAAACAAAGTGTGAAAAATTTTAAGGGGTCTGAATACTTTCCGTACCCACTGTATATTGAAATGTATAGATCAGCCACACTGTTGCACTGAATGACTCATCACACTGAACATGGACACTCCTACATACACTGTCCTGGTGCCATAAAATATGACTGTCCTCCCCATATTTAGGTTGTATGTATGGTGATCTCTAGTGGCCGTAGTAGTTAAGACGGGAGTTACGTTATTCCCCACGAAAGTCCCCAACGTAAAGTAATTTACTTAACATAACTTACTAATGTACTTAGATTAACCAACATCATTATCTTTTCCTAAACCTAACCAAACCGTTCCACAACCTTAACCACGTGTTTATTTTTGTTACCATGACGACCCAGGTTGGACAGGTTTGGTATGCCTGTGTCGTTTTGGGAGTCACTGGCAAACAACTTATTCTGTCCTTAATGTTTGAGGTCTTGTTGCATAAAATACAAGCACACAAAATGAGTATTAATCCACAGCTCAAAATAGTTCCCAACAAACACACCACTTAGGCTGCTTTAGTTTTGAGTAATGTTTGCTAAAAATTACAGTGCCAAGTTGTTTTTGTAAATAGAGCCACTTTTTAGCAGCAGCCTTAAACGCTTTTAAAGTTTTATGTCGTCATTAAAATCTAATGTTCTCGGGACTGACTGCTACACACAGGGAAGGGAAGTATTGACAGACAGACATATTGTTGGTTTTGTTGGTCTTTGCTGACAATAAAAAAGATATATAGAATAAGCCTAGCTTTGTGTTTATAATATAAAAATGTCTGACATTGATGCCACCAACCCCCCCAGTTCTCACTGGGATTGTTTTATTTTTCTACAAACAAAAACTTGTAACATCAGACAGGTAATGTGACAGGTTCTATAATTACATAACGTTTTGACACATACACATGCTTTAATTTAAAGTACAATTTACTAAATAGCTATTGATACTAATTACTATGGCAGGATCTCATATTAACAACTCAAGCTTACATTTGAACACAGGTCTCTATTTAATCTATTGAATGCTTCAGATAAGAATATAAATTAAAAAAATTGGTATCTTCAAACACGTCTGAAATCATTGAACAGGTTTTTTTCAATATATTGCTATTGGGCATGTAGCACAATTAGATTGTCAACACTGGAACAATACCACCCCCTAGTGTATAAGCTCAATTTCTGTGTCTAACATTCCTGTTCATATGTAACCTCCTCCTCCAGGAGTTGGTGGATGTCTATGTGGAGTATCCATTCTTTGTGCGCGGGCGGGGTTGGTCCTCCTGCAACCCTCAGAAGACTGCTCGTCTCTGCGGCCTGCAGTGCCACCAGCTCAATGTGGGGGACGTCTGCCTGGCTCTCACCCCTGTCTCAGCCCCCCAGCCTCGACCGTCAGCCACCTCGGAGCCACAAACCTCACCCAGGAAGTCAGAAGGAGGGTGTGAGTCCCTAAAGGCACCACAACCCCAAGTTCCCCCAGGGTCAGAGAGGCATGCAGGGGGGCAGAAGAAGGAGGCAGAGGCGGTCCGGAGGAGACACTATTCAGCCCCTGAGTTGAGAGATCCCGGGACTAACTACATGTAGTGAGGAGGGTCACTGTTTTATGGACAGGAAGCAAGTCAATCTATTTAAGCTCTGCTATGTTCAGCCTATATTTGCTGTCTTTCTACCTCCTGAATGATAATCTGTGCTTGGCTATCATTTTAAATTGTATCTAAGGAGTAAAGGCTAAAGAGAAATTAAAAGATTAAATCTCAGGATCCCCCAGAGGTGACCCTACTATACATTAGCAATTTGTCAAGGTAAGTCAAGGATCGAACACTGACTAAGTGAGCTGAGTCAGAGTTTAACATTAGATTTTGTGTTAGCCTGATCAAAGTCTATGATAACATAAGATTCTGATCATATTCATGTGAGAGACAACTCAGTGAGAGAGAGAACTATTTAATACATTTTTGTGATAAAGTGAAGAACAAAAGTCTACATATATGTCACCATGGGGAGCCACTTCAGTGACAGTGAATTTGACAAAGATCTTGTGGGCTCAGAGAATATTCTTTGGGTTTTTAAGTGAGCGTTCATATTATTTCTAGCAGTTCAGCCCACGTTTCTTTAAAAGCACAGAAGAATTTTCCCTCAGGTCCTCTACTGCAGATCATATTATTTAAAGCTTATCTCTCTTCCTTGTAATATTATGTAAGATTTCTGTATGATCATAGATGATAGATTTCATTCCAAATGAGTGCATGTCCATACTGCCAGAAACCTTTCTGATAACATGTTCCTCAGTCTGAGAGTGAATTTTCACACTGACAATCAACACCACTTTTGATTTTATCAGTAGGATTTAGTTTTACGCTTCTACCTCTATTTTCTATTTAAGGTGACAGAGCCTACATATAATCTGTGTTTTTAACAGTGTGGCCTGGGTTGTAACATACTGTGTTGGAAGCTCTCAGCTTCTCTGTGAATATCAGTATGGATGCCTTTATTTGCCTGGTTGTTACAGTAAACAGCTGCTTTGCTTTTGTACTTATGTCTCTTTTTAAATGCCTGCTGCCTTGTTAAGAGTGGAGATGCTTTTGTCATTGAGAGTACTTTGAAAACACAATCTGTGATCGGTGTATAGTGCTATATGTCAGCACTGTAATGTGATTTCCTCCTGAGTATACACAGTACAAACAATGACATTGTACAAAATTGAATTGCAGACCATGTGGTCTCAACTATGATTTCACAGTTTCTCACTATTAAATAAATACGTCATGTGGAACATTTTCTGCATATTCTTTTAAATAAGTATAAAAAAAACCAAATTACTGACAAGACATTAATTTACTAGCAAAATGTGCTTTGAATACCATTGTAAGGAACATTATTGAGGCCAAATTAGGTAAAAACACACACCTGCTTCTTGTTTGATAGTTTCCATTTATTCAACTACTTTAATCTGACAAAATAAAATTACAGCTTCCCTTTGCCCACCTGCAACTCTGGTCTGACACCAGAAGGCAGCTGCAGTCGGGCTGATGGTGCACACCCTGAAGTCCGTCTCATAAAGATGAATCACTGACATCTTGCAGACTGTATGCCTTTCACAGGCCCGGTGATATACATCTGCGCCAGGAAACTAGGCCCAAAAGGCCGGCCCTTCATTCCCACACACTGTCATTAACAGTCCCGGCTGTCATTCTTCACTGTGCTCCTCTACATCAGCAGCACACACACGAGCTGCCAGATGTCTTACACCTGACTTATTTCAAACGGCCTCCTGAACACAGATTTTTTTTCTCTCATCTGGTTCATCCAGCTGTGCAGGAGTTCAACAGGAAGATGGAAATTAAAATTTGTATAAGTTGTGAAATCAGATACCAAATGCATATTTCCACCCAGGCAATATTTTTATATTCTGATACCTCACAAGTGAATTCAAATGCAGATATATATGTTGTGCATTAAGGAAAATAGTTTTTACTTTCTTTTTCAAGCACTGAAACAATTGTTTTGTTTGAGTCTTTGAAGTAACTCTGAAGTGCTCAGAGTCCTTTTAGTGCACCATTTCTAGTCACACTACAAACTAAAGAAACGCCTTTGTTCAACTTTTCTCTGTGACCAATAATTGGAACTGGTTTGTGGTATAATGGTTAATACTTCATGGGAGGCTCAGCTGCTGATCATAAATGCAGCACACCAGATTAAAGCTTGTCCTTTGGCA
Source organism: Nannoperca obscura (assembly GCA_036024295.1). Taxonomy (NCBI): domain Eukaryota; kingdom Metazoa; phylum Chordata; class Actinopteri; order Centrarchiformes; family Percichthyidae; genus Nannoperca; species Nannoperca obscura. The sequence continues at coordinate 10,389 of JAVQJL010075126.1, read as the reverse complement.
GGAGCTCCCTTGTGACCAGCCAGTCAATCATCTCTTGTCTCTGGTTCCTTCACTTCTGCCGTTCCAAAGCGTCCCTCCGGATTTGCAGAGCTCATAGGAGAGGTTAAGAGCGGTCAGTGACAGCCACAGGCTCTGACCACCATGTTGCGGTACTTCTTGAGGATGACGTTGGAGCTGTCGTCAAAGTACAGCACTGAGATGCCATGGAGCTGGGTAGGGGCACAGCACGGCTTGGGCACCGTCTCCGGGTTGATAAAGTGCACCTGTGGTTAAGGAAGCATAAATCAATCCTCACAGAAAGTGTAGGTGGTTGTGAAAGTGCCTGTCACCAGTAGCTATTTGGGACTTACCAGAGTTTGCACAATAGCGTGATTGGTGGCGTTCATGTAGGAGTTGAGAGGGAAGGCGCATTCTCCCTCACAGTAGTATGCTGCATAGCCCTCTGGTGCTATGATCCAGTCCTGATCGGAGTGAAACAAAAGGCACATGAGAATCAAGTGTCACTTTTGGAATTACAAGGAAGTGAAATTATATTAAAATGAGAAAATGAAAGTTTCGAATTATACCTGCCATCCCAAATCTCTGAAACTGACATACAGCTCGTGCTTTTTACATCCCTCTTTAGAGATGCCATGGTTATCTGAAATTGACAACATGCAAGTATGAGTACACACAAGTATCAAAGTACAAAACGTTGACTAGAGTCTATGATGGTGAGATTTAAAGGTCCAGGCACCTGTTGCAGCCTCCACTGCTTTTAGTGCATCTTGGACAGTCCTCTGAGGTTTGGAGCGGTTAGACTGGCGGCCCTTGTGGCCGTGGGCAGAGCGGATGCTGCGAAAGCGCACCTCATTGGCTTTGAAGAAGGCAACCATGAAGGGCTGTTTGTCCTGTGGTCCACTACCTGTCACCAGCCCTGCCAGTCGAGGGTTCCTCCTCTGACCTACAGAGGGAGACAGGGGGAACAAAACTAATGAGTCTCAACCAACCACTGAAGATGACAATAACACACATGTAAGTCTCTACCAAACAATCATTTGTTCATTCTCATACAACCACAATCACAACTTCAACTCTGTAAGAACCCTCGACCCACATTTCCTCAGTCGGTGATGGTCCTTTTAACAGAACTGAAAGAGCATTAAATCATTACTCCAGACAAAGACTGTATTCGTGCTGCTGTTGCTGTTATGGAACTATGGAGTCATAGGAGTGCCATAAAATATAATATATCTGTAAAAGAATCAGAAAATAAATGTGCAAATATAAAGACAAAATAGCAAAATATAAAAGAACAATTATGAGCCTTTTCATTTTTTTCACATTTATCTGTTCATTTATTTATGTATTTTTTATTTTATATAATTTAATTTATTTCTTTTTATACCTTCATTTTTCCTTATTATTTTCGCGATTGCTTTTGCATTTCCAAAAAACAAAAGCAACAAAGGGGAATAGGAGAGAGCAAAGAGAGAGAAAAGAATAATGAACAATAAAGAAATACAAATAAATAAATAAATTATATAAATTTATTAAATAAATAAAAATATATATAAATGTATATATATGCAGAAATAAATGCTGATGCAAATTTATATTTCCGTATTTATTTAATATTTTAGTTTATTCCTCTTTATATTTTCAAATGTATTTTCTTATTCTTTTACAGATATATATACATATTTATGGCACTCCTATGAATCCATATAATCACTCCCCATGTTAGTTCATGTAGTTCATAGTGACTGACCGTGGCTGTCTTCAACGACCAGGTGCAGGCCGAGGTTCTGCTCAGGATTGACCAGCCAGTGGTTACTAGTGTCGGTCAGGTCAAAGACCAGCCAGCCCTCCTCTGCCGCCCACACTTCTCGCTGGTCCAGCAGCAAGAGCTCCACTTCACTGAGAAGAGGACAGCATGTAATTGAGATCAGGGCATTTCAAGGCTAAAAGCACTGGGTGTTACAACATAGGTTTTAGATGGTGTATCGTTGTGTGGCTGCATGCTGAAATATTCCAAATTTCCCTTGGATGCACCATCAAAGACTCAACAGTCGCAACTGACAGATGTGTTTTCACAAAATGAAAACATACGTTTGACAAAGTGCTATGGTGATGAAACGCCCTCTGTGATTTGTTACCCATCTCTTCTTTTTGCGTTTCTGCAAATTGATTTTCATTCCGGAAATTAATGAAAAGTAACAGCTGCGTGGAATGTATGAAAACAATCTGAACGCATGTGGTATGCTTAGGAAAATGGTTGGCTGTCATGCAAATGACATAAAATTTGTATTTAATAGCCTAAAAAATACAAAACTGCATGTGTGGCCCTGTAATAGCTACAGTACAGTTTTGTTTTATGTGCTTATTTCCAGCCTTATGTTTGAAGATTTTTACACCCATACTCGCAGCATAGGATTCATACCTCTTTTTAAACATATTTCCCCAATTTTAGGACAATGCAGAAGGGAAACAACACATTAAGACGTTTTATAGCTATGGGGTCAAACAAAGGAACCGAATAAATAACACAATTATTTTATTTTAAGTTTATGTTAACTGTTAACCAGTTATGTTGTTCACCTAAAACTGTTCAACTATACTTAAAAAAGGCTACAGTGCCTACATTATTCATCAGATGTGGATAAACAACTTCAAATTAATTAATTAATTAAGTATAGAGCCAACACAATAGAAAATGTTACACAGTCCTACACATTTCTGACTGCACTGTAAATACACTGAATCAGGATAAATAAATGAAAATTGACTACATGACTAAAAGTCAGAAAACCGATTCTTCAGAAACTGTTAATGCTCAATATACTGCAGAAACGACACAGTTTATGGACAAATGCATTGCTACTAATAAATATTAACAAAAACATTTTATAAATCATTTTAATGAAAGATTAAAGCCATTTTTCATTTCACCCTCAAACAATTAGTAGCCGCCTAAACATCCAGGGTATGTCATCAAGTTGCACTCTGAACCATCTATTCACCCAAATTGAACAGCCCTTATCAAAAAGGAGCACTTTCGTAATATCCCAGAACAAAGCTACTGTAGCCTACTGATACATGCCGTCTTAAGGGCACATTTCACAGACAATAGCTTTGTTTACAGATTGAGTTTCAGACCCTCAGGCAGACGTCTGTCTTTAGCCCTGCTGCCTGCTCATCTGTGTGGAGTGGCCATTGTGTGTCTGTGAATGACAATGGTGTTGCCCTTAACACCATCGTCAGCCCCACTGTCACCAATGAAGGACTTAAATCCACTGCCTGCACATGATTCCTTCTGCTCCCTCATGTCCCTGTGGCAGTCAAGCAGGTTAATGGGGTGGAGGTTTTAAAATCTGGGTGGTAGAGCTTTGATTTGTGGGGTGTGTGGAGTGTAATTATTCTTTAATGAGACGATCTGTCATGTAGTTATCCAATTTTAGCTGTGGCTTGAAACAAGAAAACAGTGTAAGAGCAACACAGAAGCTGGCAGACTGACAAGAGAGCCAAAACAGAGCCATAACACAGAAACAGAAACATAGAGGAGTAACCACCTGTGTAAGAGAAAGAGAGTAAACTGACGTCTTGAGGGCTGAAAGTGTTGTTTGCGGTTGGAGCTGCGTGGTTTAAATGCAGGTCTCCTGGGGACGGTCCTGCTCTGACTGTGCGAGTAAACTTGCTCTGGAGAGAAACACTGTGTTTCTGTAATTGACACTAATGTCTGTGTAAACAGCTTCGGTGCTGACACTAACATCAGCAGAAATAACCAGTGGGGAAATGTAGACAGACACGGCCCATAAAAACACCCATACCTGTTTGGGGGCTCCTGCAGGACCTGGTAGACACTGACCCGGATTGTCTCGTTCTCGTAGCGTTCCTGGATGAAATCTTTATAAATCCTAAACTCTGCTGCTGTGACAGCCTCTCCCTCTGGAATATGGGAAAGGTCAAATCGAAATTCTCTTTTGTGCTGCTGGTGCAGAAGATCCTGATCCTGATCAACTACAAGGAAGAGAAAAAAGACAAAGCAACAGCAGTGATGAGGTGCAAATCAAAAACATTTGATTGATGCTTTGATGTGCTTGAGCAAAATACTCCATGTATAATCCACCAGATCCTAATATCACTATGATAAATTATTTATTGTTGTCTTCATCAGCTGACACATACACAGTGAAATAATACTTCTGTCCCTCAATTTAAAGTTTGTACATCTGAGGAAAAGACAAACCACTGAGTACACTCAGATGGTAAACCAATCGGTGGTTTCGTATCTGTCAAAACTGTTGCTGAATCAAATGATTATCTGATGTGTGTCACTCTGCCCACATCTCAGAAGCACTGTGTCAGAAATAGGAAAAATCCTGCTTCCATGAGTGTAGTGATTGATCTAAACATCACTTAAGTCAAGTCTGCCATACATGCCAGTGTGGGGGGAGAAAAAAAACACACTCTGGGCTGAGTTTGGCTCCCTGTTTAAATTGCACACATGTGCTGACCACAAGAAAAGGCCTATTAAGGCACTGCCCGGAAAACCACAGCAGCCAGTGTGCTTTTATAAACACACTCACATAAAGTATAGAGAGACACACAAATTCATGTGTGACTTAACTACCAGACTCCGTCCCACCCACATCTCCCTGATCACTTCGCCATGTACATGTATCACTGTCCGGTGATTTCATTCTGATTGTAGAGGATGAAGTAAAGCAGCAGTAGCTGATGGCACTGTGGGGTTTCCAGCCCGCCCTTTGCCAGCTGAAGCTCTCCAACAGTCAGACTTTCCAGAAGAATGGTGGTCAGAAAGACCCCAAAGCTTCCTGAAGCTTTCCAGAGTCATGTTTTTACAGCGTTAGTCAATGTGTTTGTCCTTGGAAAGAGCCGTGGAGGTCTCTGGTGAAGGTGTGTAGAGCAGAGCAGTGATTAGCCGCCTTAAACACATCCTGCCCATTGGCATATAGTATGACGTCATCATGACATCACCCTGCTATTGGTCCACGATTGTTTCAGTGCACAGACAACCATACACACAGCACCCCAAAACTAGAAACGAAAAATTACGAAAGAGCACACACACGCACTGACTCACAGTCTTCTAAAAACATTTGAAATGACACAAAAACACTTCGTCGTTAAGAGCAGTGCATTCTGAACCCTGCTAGTCATTTGTTTGACCGCAATTAAATGCTGGAAGGGAACGAGGGGTGTTTTTATGAAAGCTATTATTGCTTGTAAGGACTTGATGTGTTTACGTTAGGGACCATTAGCTGCAGAGATCAGACCTCAGATATGCAAACTTCCCTCTGGGAAGCATTTCAACACTTTACATTACGCCTGACACTGCAGGGCCACACAGCCACGGAGCAATCACTAACCTATCGCAATTTTATATTAAGTGGCTCTTTTTTTTATAAATCAGCATGGATGGTTTAGAGATGTATCTGTACAAGAAAAGTGACTTTTGTGAATGATCGCTGTTAAAGTCAAGCTCAGACTTTACATTTCAACTGATTAAAGTTGGCTGTAAATCTATTTCTCAAGTGAACATTTTCTGCCCTTTCAAATCCATGAATGTCTGCGTGTGGTGACATGCTTGACAACATTGCCTACGCTGTTTTTTTGCAGATTATTAGAACCACCAATAAGGCTTTAGCCAAACAACTATTGCACCTATACACAAATCTGCTGCAGAATGTAGCACCGTGTCTGCTTAATGATGGGTTTCATTCTGAGTTATTCTGCACAAGATTTAAAAGACGGGTTAAAGTGCGTCAGACGATGACACAGTGCAATTACAATTTAAGCTTCAGACTAAAGAGAAGGGAATAATTTTGCACATGAACGTATAAATAATGAGATGGTTAATGAGATTTTCTGGTGGGGCAAAAGAAAGTCTTAGTGTGAGCTCCTTACGCTCTCCCTAAAGATCAGCTTAGCAGGACAAACATGTATTCCTGCTTGATCTCAAAAACACAATACACCTTCTGTTCTTTAGAAAACTTTCTGATTTTAATAAAAAGCCAGTGACATTTCAGGTCATTAATCCCACTGCAAAAAAGAAAAAAGAAGCCCCATACTCAAAGCATGTGTACACGTCTCCAGGCAAAGATTTTAGAAAATGCAGTCGACACGACAAGTAGCAGGGCAGAGAACAACGGAACAGCTACAGCTGATAAAACTTGGTGTTAAGTCAGGTCTCTGCACCACGGTCAATACATTTCTTTACAAACAAATGCACAATGGGACCTACAAAATGTGCAGTGCAATAGCGGCTGCCATGGGTAATGCTGCACGACAATGAGACGAATGCTTCCCGCTGGTGATTCTGAAGTACCACCTGTGGTTTGGCATTCTTACACAAGTAAACATATGCAGCCGTGTGCGTGTATCAGCATGTGTGCAGTGCTCTGATGCTGCTGTATGTGTGTGTTGACTTTACAATAAGATTATACCAGCTTTCAAATACTGTCTAGCCAATAAAACAGAGGGGTTGAATCGTTCCCTTTAACTTTTCTGAATCTCTTCCCTCCAACATGCTTTATTTCACTTAAAGATACTGAGTTAACAAAGCGGATTGATCTAAAATACTATTCTAAGCCCTGACCACCTGCAGGATGTACCTGGGTGCACTGGGAGAAGGGGCCGGGCAGCTCTACAGCAGCTCTCCCTCACACTGGAAGCTGTGGTCTTTGCAAGGGAAATACCATAATCCAGTTAGGTCTTGAAGCGATCATCCAAGGACCACCAAGCTAGAGTCACTACAGCACAATGTGGGAGCCCCAGCTAAAAACTCTGCCAATCATCAGCACAGGAGGCCGTGGCGGGCTCCAAAGAGAAATAATACACACTCATTGTGTCCTTTTTTTCCCTCCATCCTCTTTATATTCCAACTCTTCAGATGTAGAACCACATAAATGTGTTGTGAGTATTCAGAAACAATGTTTCCAGATCTCATTAGCTTCAAAGTTCATGACTGAAGACATAAAATGTTATGTTTGTCTGTTTTGTATTAACTACACATTTACGGGCTGATCGAAAAAATTACTCTAAATGGCTCTTCACTTAAAGGCTTCAGTTCAAACTCTATGACACACAAACAGACAGGAAGGTTAAAGGTTTCTCTGAGACATTTCTCAGATGAACAAATTTCACTTCTTCATATTGACCTATAACCCTCCTCCAAGCCCTGAGTCTTCATAATGAAAACGAGGGCTAGTTTTGGATGTAATCACATCCGGACCATGCCTTCGGCTGTTTCACCATAGTGATATCAGAGCCGCCGTAGGATCTCCAAGGGAAACAAAGGCAGGATTTGCCTTTTATAAATTCAGCCCCCACCTGTGACCCCTGCGATTTACGCCCTCCAAACAAACATACAGACACATAAATGCAGGAATGCACTGCACACACGTCTGCACTAGCAGAGATTACTGCAGCAATAACATGCGTTTAGATGCAGTTTGTATCTTGATCTTATAGTCAACTTGTCTCGCACTCCCCAGGGGTTTAGAAATGCCTGTTTGATTCCTAGTCATGTGAAACAAAGCCATTCTAAAGCCTCTTCCCCAGAGCTTTGAAGGGATTCTGGGGAAATCGGATACAGGTATGTTGTCATAACATTTACAGCTCAGAAAGCATAATGTTTGATTTCAAATGAAGGAAGTCACTTACAAGCCACATTGTCAGAGTCACTGGCTTTTACACACACACACACACACACACACACACGCAGTCACTTAACTAATGCACTCTGTTGTAATGGCTTTTATACACTTGGCAACAAAATGGTAGGCATTTAAAACCTTAACTCTTAGGTTTATTCAGTCAGAAAACAGAGATGCAACCTTCCCTGAACAACATAATATGAGTAAGTAGTCATTCATTAGGACATTTTGCAAAGAATACTCAAAATAAACTGTAACATTATTTTATGAAAGTATCAAAACCAAGTCCCTGTAGTAATATTTTGTTGACACTGGTGATATAAGAGTAGCACATTTTTGGTCATCACAGGCACATTATATGTTATTATATGAGTTATAGTAAGATATCATGAAATCAAATGATATAACGCCACTAAGCCACTGTACACTTAGAAGTTAGAAACAGTACGTTATAAATTGAAAAATACTGGTGTCAAGTCATTATAAAGTCAGATTTTAAACTTACCGAGATTGACAAAGCTCATCACCGTGTCTGCGTCATCTAGGAAGCGGCTGTCCTGTGGGGTCACCATCGGGGAAACATGGGTCGGGAAAACGGGCTTGTAGTAAGAATATCCGGGCGGCTCTGGGTCTGTAGAGATGGTATTGTACAGGTCCAGCATGAACATCGGGGCGGCGTTGTGTTTGGTGTGGACGTGCGGCCGCGGACGGTGCGGCAGCCCCAGGATGGAGAGGATCTCCCGCTGCATCTCCCTGCGCTCTTGGTTCCGCAACCGCCGCTGGATGAAGCTTGAGCGCACGTCGTTGTCCACTGAGAAGTTGGAGAAGGCGACCTGCGTGGCCAACACGCAGTAACCCCAAGACAGCACGATCACTGCCGTCGCCAAGGCGCTTGTCACCATTTTACCCTACTTTTACGCACGGCTGTAACTGGTCGACAAATTAGACTGAAGAGCCGCTGCCCTCTATCAACTCAGAGTGTGACCCCCTTGGCATCTGTAGTAGCACACTGTCTTGGTGTGATACGGCCGTGCGCTCCTCTTGATGGCAACTTGGGAATGGATTTTATTGAGGCGTTGTGTCAGGGGAGGGGCAGGAGGGGTTCAGAATGGAATAAACCAAAACTGGAACGATTGGGAGAGTGTGTGGGACTGAGTCAATAAAAAGAGAGAACGGACCAGTGTCCTATCACGAAGTGCACTTCTCTATCTTGGTAATAAGATAGGTGGGGTGTGGACCTTTCAGACCAAAGGGTCCCATCACTGCCCTTTGTTTGGACATGATTGCCCAGCCACTGGTGAAAGCAGACAAACTGTTAATATATGATTAGCACACTTTTTACATGTTGGTCTTTTCTTTTTCCCATCTGTTGTGGCCACCCCATGGTTCATCAGTCCCATGCATCCAACATCAAAGGTCACATGTACTTATTTTACATTCCAGTATATTTTGCATGGAACTGATCTGGACTGTTTCAATTTATTGTCACTGTGCCTCAACCGTGCGCACATGGAGATACTCCAACACTGCTAACTGATCAGTCTAAAGGTAAAGAGAGAAAATCCCCTAATTCCTTCTTCAACGCAGACACCTTTGAACTCAAACAATAAACTCAGGCCCACCCTAATTGTTGAGGGGTTTGAGTGATCAGCAGAAGCAGCAGTACACGGACATGAAGGGACATGCCAACAGCCCAGAAGTATTAACACAACAATGTGTAAAGTACTCCATTGTGACGACTACTTACATCGAGTTAATGGGGGTGGGCAATGAATGACAAAGCCAGAATCCAGCAGTGGAGTACAGATTGTACATGTGCTTTACTCAGGTTTGAAGACAGCGGTGACTGGATCAGCACATAAAACTCAAGGAAGGAAGTGAATGTGTCATAGCCAGAAACTGAAATGACCTTATACTAATGTTCCTTTTCTGTCTCTCAACTTCTATTTTCAACCTCTGTCTTTGTATATAGGGGGCCATCGGACAAATCCATAAATCAAGTAAAACCACACAACCAAATCTCCATGAGCACCATGCATTAGTCACTTAAGATGTTTTTTCCAGCAGGTCACTTCACATGGCTCATCCCTGCAAACTCATATAAACAACAAGAGCCCTCCCTATCCACTACAAACATTTGTAAACCTTACTACAGCTGTAAAAGTAACAATTTAAGATTGTAAAAAAATCTGTTTTGCTGAAGGACTCTTCAGCAGAGTGGATGCATGCCAACATGTCCTCTAAGTGACAGTCTATCCAGCCAGATCATCAGCCCACTCATTAGAACGGAAGGAGGTTTTAAAGATGTGGCAGAAGCAGCACCACTGTGTAGCTTAGGTGCTGCACAGCCAGATATTTTTCGATTTTTCTTTTATCACTACAGCTAAAACATAGTATCATTTGTTATGAGCTGTTATAGTGTGAAACTGTGACTGGTTCATATTTACCCACAACAATACGACATTATATCCTATACACATCACCTAATTGTTGATCAACCTAATTTTCATTTTATATTCAAGGTCCCTCTACAGGTGGCCCTCATCTAAAGCCAAGTCTGGATTGCCCACAGGGAAAGAGAGGTAGATTCACATGCAACTAATTTGCTTCATTTTTGTAATGGCATTCTACGGAAGAGGATTAGGGACACATGTGAAATTATTTTTTGAGTTTAGAATTTTTTTTTTTTTATGCTAGAATTCTGACTTTATTGTATTATTAAAAAAAA
>JAVQJL010075123.1:0-64123 GCA_036024295.1 Nannoperca obscura | reverse complement strand
GGGTCAATGAGCTGAACAAACAAATGTTGTGTTCCAATAATTAATGCTAAAGGTATTCAAATCAATAAAACAAGGGTGCCCAAATTTACGCACCTGCCTACTTTTGTTTAAGTAATTATCGCACACTTTCTGTAAATCCTATAAACTTCATTTCACTTCTCAAATATCACTGTGTTTGTCTGCTATATGATATATTTAACTAAAATTGCTGATCCGAACAACCAATGATTTATAAAGGAAAATCTTGAAAATGATCAGGGGTGCCCAAACTTTTGCATGCCACTGTATATTAGCACAGCTATAACCGCAATCTTTGATCAGCTGCTCTCCGCCCATAACTTGGTGATTCCAGGAAGGTCTGACGATGAACGCTTCACTGCCTCTCACCTCGCCACCGATCCTCTACGCCATTAATTCCTCTACACATTGATGAGACAGAGCAAAGACTTTACAAATGGATTTCAAAACTCTTTGTTGAACTTGCGATGAACCTGAAGTTATATGCCTCTGCATGCTGGCAAGTATCCACCTTACTGAAGTGTCTTTGAGCAAGACACTGAATCTCTACCACCTCCGTCATGTGTTGCGCTCTGTAGCTGACGACCTCCATCTGCCTGAAGGAGGTGGTAAGTGAAGAGATTTAAGATCAATGAGGTAATATTATTGGCATGTACTTCATATCCTACATGGTGTAGTGAATAAAACAGGGTCACATTTATATCCATATTTATTATTTCTAGCAACATAGACCTTCAAAAAGAGCAGTCCCACCATAGTCTCATGATTATATAGAAAGCACAGAATGACGATAATGTACAGATACATACTTGAAGTCTATCCACTAAAAATAAATTGGATAAAATGTGCAGGTGTTTTACCATTCCATGTCCTGATATGTTAACTGCTTCATCTTTGCATTTAAAGTGGTTCCTACTTTTTAATCTTCATACTGCTACTACTTACTTGGACGTATTTGAAAAACACAATTTCGTCTTCTACTGACAGGATGACCCAAGGCAGACAAATGGTAACATGGTAAACAGTTTTTCTAAAGCTATCAAGGGCAAAACCATCCTTTGTTGTCCCAGCTAATTATCACTCACTGGTAACAGCCTTCAGTTATCTACATCAATTGTGTCACGTTTGCCAATCCCTGTCCAAACAAAGACAATATTGCCCACTATTATTGCCTCTAAAACTTGTCTGTGTGCTCTGAGGCATGACGATTGGATCTGCTCCATTTTTTTTTTTAACTCCAACTTGGAGGAGCAGAGGAATGATCTGCTAGCACCTGTATCTCTCCCGTCACCCTCCCTTTTTTCCCCCCCATTTTCTCCCAAGTCGACTCCCTCTCCTATCTCATTCACTCACTTTTCTCATCTCTTGCCCTCATCTGCTTCTGTCTCTCCTTCGTTGCATTTCAGGTCTTCTTCTCCGCAGATGCCCGTTTTTCTCCGAGACTGCCCGTCTCTCTCTCTCTCTCTTGTTCCCACTCCAAACCCCTTCCTCCCTCCTCTCTCTCTCTCTCTCATTCGCTCTCTCTGTGTAAGGGTTTGCAGGTGGCTCTTGCTGGCTGGGTCAGTAACCAGGGGAAACTGGGGAAGAGTTCACTTCAATAGAACAAATGGGAACAAATTGATCCACTTTCACTGCTGTTTTTGAGACGCCGTTTGAGTCGAAGGCAAAATAACTGAAAGCTGTGAGTTTTAAAAAAGGCCAAAGGCTAGAGTGACAGAACCCCCATAACAACCTTTGGAATGACTCGAGAAGCCAGTTCCTCAGCTCTTAAGTGCGAATCAGAGCCTCAGTCCAAACACAGCACACAGTCGCACAACTTTTCACAGACGCTCGAGCCCCATGGTGCTGTGCTGGCCAGCTGTAGGCGCGTCGACAAATGGTACATCTGTTAAACAAATTCAAGGCAAGAACAGATTCTGTGGCAGAATGTCACACAAGCATCCCGGCTTTATGGAAATCTGTACCTGGGACTTGGTGGAATCTCATAATACCTGTGCATATGCAAATTACCCCTAAGGTCGTGGCAGGTACACAAGCTCCGTCTGTGTTGTCGCCTTCATGCTACGAGTGTCCTTGTCTTCCACACATGTTCATGAATACAGTGAGCTCGATACTGCAGTAGGATAATGATGGAAACATAGCTGTTTAATTAAACATTCAACATGTGAACTCATTCAAGTAGTTTTACTATGTGGTTCAAAAAAACAAGTGAACAGTTAAATTTAATTTTGTTGTCATTTTGCATTTCAGTGTATCCTGGCGAGGGTTCAGCTTCAGACCACACCTGGGTCTCAATTTTCCTGCATGTCTGGGTAAATGACTTCAAGTAAACAACCGGCTGGAAACACCACGCTCTTGGACAGACAGCCGCAAAAGGTGTTCAGCAGTTGTTTTTCCTCAACTAATCTCTGCACAGACATCAAAAGGACATTATAAAAAGGAGAAACAACCACCGTAGTACTCTAATTGCTGTTTACAGAAAACTTGAAACTGCTGGAAATAGATTTCAAACAAAGCAGACTTGAGTATACTTGAACTCACTCCACACTAAACACTAATAACAAAAGCTACAAAAAAATAAAAAAAAAGACTGCGGCTGTCCAAATTCTCTTGGAACTCCCAGTATGAATGAGTCATGGGCGTACGTCAGCAAGGCTGTGCAAGGTGCAAGCCGAGTTCTGCTTAAGACAAAGAGAAGATCTCCTCACCAACAGGCTCGCATATATGCTGTTTTTAAACTGGCGCCACAGCATATTTCATCACGTTGTCTTTCTCAAATTGATTTACAGGCACTGTGATACACAAAGGGAAAGCTACACACAGACTTCAAATGTACATTTAAGATATTACTGTCTTTTCCGCCCTGTTACATTAACATTATAATACCTAGAGAGTACAAGCATTTGTCCTATGATTTCTTTTTCAGACTATAAAGTTAGTTAGACCTTCACTGTTCAGAGGTATAAGAAATATCTCAAATCAACCAAAAACAAGCTAAGCATATTCTTAATCTTTGGAAACTTTTTTTTTTCCAGCTATCAAAATGAAGACACGCTCTCTTCAGGCCAATGGCCTTGTAGAGTCATTCACCAGCCTGGACAAATAAGTGGTCTTTGACCTGAGAGGCAAGTGACACTGCAGTTAGGTGGATGCCATAAAGTGGTAATCTGTGCTGTACTGCATCACCATGGTAACATGCGTGCCAATGAGTACTGTGGATGGCAGGGTGCGCCTTTCATGGCACCGCTACACCCATCTGACTCACTCACACACAAACATACACGGCTGTCATTACAAAACCTGATTGCAAAACATCATTAGCAGTACGCCAGACTGTGCTGGTGCCAAAACTAGCCGTCATGTGGCCCACAGACAGGTCTGTAGATTACGCTGAAAGCATAGCCAGGCAGGAGAAAACACTGACAGCTCCATTCCTCTCTACTCCACTTTTCCTTTTTTGGGGTTTCTCTAATCCATTTTTCCCCCTCTTCCCTTCTCTCTCCAGCGCCTCTTCACTCTGCTTCCGTTCTAATAGCTCCTTTTCCTTTTTCTCTCCTTTAACCTCTCCTCTATGATCTAGTCTTCTAAAACCTAAGTCTCTCAGCCAGCTGGCATCAGGACACAAACCTTCCTCCACCATGGCACAGTGTCAGGCCCGAGAGAGCAAGAGAACCAAAGACAGAGGGAGGGAGACGAGTACGATGAAAGCAACAGTGATAAAAGGAGGTAGGAGAGGGAGTCCGTGGAAGAGAAAAGGGATGACAGGTAAGAGCAGCAGGTGGCCAAAACAAGCTGAGTGGACCAAAAAAAAAAAGTACAGAATGGAAAGAAAAGAAACGGACAGAAAGATAGAGGACAACATGATAAGTGATTAACAGAAGGTGGCAGGCACTGTCTTATACAGTGTTTCCCTCACAATGTCTGTTCTCTTCTTCCTGTGTCACCGTTTCTTTTTTTATAAATCACATGGATACATTATTATCATTCCTCAGTAGTCAGCATGTGCTCGACTCCCCTGGTGGACACACACGATGTCCAACATCAGTGATAAGTTAGACAACTCACACTACTCTCAACTAAAACACACACACACACACCTCCAAAAAGTCAATATTTATCAAAACTGACATAAATAGCATATTTAAAGTTTTACTGTAATGAATCTGGGGAGTTTTGTCGTTTTTGCATCAACAAGCAAAGTTTGTGTCACATAAAATATTTTTTAAAAAAAGAAAACATTCTACGAGCATGAGGTTTCCACAAGTCAAGAATCGGACATTTCTACACACTGTGGAACCAATTTAAAGCTATCTGCTTTAGCACTCTATACACAAAGATCTACGCTTCCCAAGTTTGATTTAGCAACTCCTCCTGTGTATTTTGATGATATGATGGTTACAAAAGAAACGTATTGTGTATAAATTGCTATATACAATGTACAAACCAGCAGAAAATGGCTAATTCAGCAGCATGTTTGTTTTTAACTCTTTCAGGTTGTGGGGTGTAATGCAGTATTTAGAGGCTGTTGGCAGGGCTTCTCACTTTTTGCTATTTTTTTATTTCAAGAAAAATTATATTTACATAATATTATATCGCCCACCTATATGCCTATTCATCAAACCTGATGTTTCTGGGTTTGTGTAATTGAAAGGTAGCGAAAAAGGCCTCATTTATCACAATTCATTTGTCAGGACTGTGGTCAGTACAGCATGAAATGACAGGAAAACTGGGATTTTGGTAAAAGGGGGATTTTGATTGTAAATGTTCCTGCCCTCATAAACATGAAACATGAATCGACTTGCAAAGTGGAAATTATGATTGTAATAGTATATTTAATAAACAAATAAACAATTTTTAAACTAATTAAAACACACAAGAAAAAACTGTCAAATAGCCTAAAGAAAGCAGTCTAAGAGTCTGTCAAAAACACAGACATTTGTGGCAAGACGCCTCAAAATTCTCTCCTGTATGAGTATAAACGTTCATTTTACACCCTGGAAGTAGTAGTTTGACAAAATAACTGTAACTCAAGGTTCACTTACTCGCTTCTTCCAGGGCTTTCAACTGCACCACACGGTATCCATCAGCAGATGGGAGTTCCATTCTTAAGTCGCATAATGACAACTGAGTCATCTCCATGAAAACTGAACAAACCTGATGAATACCATCAGCTATATAAGAACTGCTAGTACGTGGGCCTTGAGTCAAAGTACCTCTGAACTATTTTGATTCTAAACCTGTAATTCACAAAACAGTACAATGGGCTTACCTTGGGCTCCATGGAGATGAAACTATGGCGACCACGGCTGGACAAAGTCGACCTCTTGATGGTCCGGCTATGGAAGAAGTGATAGTGGTCTTTGAGATCCCCAATCTGCAAAACACAGACACAGAAAAGTATTCATTCCATAAATCTTTCTACCCCACCATAACTCATTAGTTTGATAATAGAAATAAACATTTCTTCCCGCAACTATGTCCTAAATATGATCATGAATAACTGCTCTGGCATTTTGATGCTTGAAGAGATGTTTGCGTTCAAACAGATAAACACATTTGCTGTTCACAAATCATACATGACATTATGCTAGTCATAAATTAATAGGGTAAACTGCTACTGTGAGTAATAGCTAAAGTAAAAGCTAAAACACTTGAAAAAGTACTTTAAAGTACTTTTAGAGAAGTTCCTTCTCTTAAAGTAGTAAAGTTACTTTTTTTTGTGTTATGTTAATGTTTATGTATTATACATATGGTTGTGTTGAGTTCTTAGAAACTGTCAGAGTAAAATACAAAGGGACGTGGACTAAAAGGTGAGACAGAAAGGGTAGACAAGTCAAACAAAAACAGACAAAGAGACAGACAAAGTCAAACGTACAGACACACAGAAACAAAGACTTTGAGTGACAGAAAGATGGAGAGGACACGCGATCTGCAAACAGACAATGACAAACAGCAAGCTGCTGGACGGTGATTAGTTTTTTAATAATTGATAAAGTCCATACAATCCCTCAGATGATCAAACTGTCATGGCTGCCAAGGGTCCTGTGGTGCGTCACTGATCCATGGCAGAGCTCCACTACCACAGAGCCCATTAGATCAGCTTTCAGCTCAGTGCTCGTGCACACACAGTCACATTCTCCAACTTCCAGAGTGATAAAATGAGAAACGAGAAAAGTGCATATAAGCCTAGCTGGGTCACCTTTCACACATCATAGGCCTTGGGTAATGAGAGTAAAAGCATGCTACATACTAACAAAATGTCTTTGTGCCATAATAGGCAGCTACCACTTTGGATGCTTCTCATAGTGTAAACAGGTCTCAACATATCGTGCTTCCACTGCCTATTTAATCTACTCAACATCTGCACTGCCATTAACAGGCCACCCTTCCCTCTAGGAGTGTCTGCACATGGGGAGCTCCTGGAAAAGCTCTACACACAGAATTAAAGCCCAGGTCTAAACTTCTGCTGCACTGCTCTTTTTAAAGCCTTGTACAGTCTTTCTTTTTCAAAAATCTGCAATTTATTCCAATGACAGTGTGTTTATCATAGCTCCAACACTTTTTCAGGTTCACACATCCAATGTGCAGCTTCTTAACCTTTTTAACATCCAACTCTGAATTGTGTCATTACAAATTTGTGCAGCAAAACCACTTGCACTTTAGCGATTCATCATGTCTTGCATCAGACTCTCTCACTGGATGCGTTAATCTTCCATGTCTCTTGATACAGAATCCGACCAGGAATTGCTAAAAGGCGGTGAGACTATTCCCATGAAAATGATTCGAGGTCTGTCATGGGCGATTTATACTGCCAAGCTACAAGTTCAAGTTTTGCCTGAATACGTGTGGTGCAGATACGTGCTTGCTGTCCACATTAAAGAAGGGGACAAAAACGGGTATCACACAAGAAGAAGAGAGCACACATGAGCGCACACACACACACGAGCGCACACACACTCTCTCTCTCTGCAGGAGTCATTGCAAAAATATTATTATTATATTTAACTTAGACAGGGGCAAGACAAAACTGAGATATCCTTTATTCTGTTCTACAACTTTTAGCCGTGTTACACTACAACATAATCTGCACTAACCTTCATCCCTATTCCAGAACTAACACAATGAGAATTAAAATCAACTCAAGCTAAATCACCAAACCAAAAAGTATAATAAATAAATTACTGATTGTCTCAGAGACCAACGCAGACACTAAATAAATATGATCAGTATGAGTGAGGCTGTTCCTCTTGAAACCTCACTTCAGCATAACAAACTTTGCAAAAAGAACACCCTGTTGGCCCGATGCCTTTAAGGACTGATTTATCAACCTGCCTAAATAATCTCATAACTTGTTATTGATGCAACCCCCTCCTGCCCATGTCTGGCTACAGATCATCACCCTCCCCATCACCGGCTCCATGTCCTCTTCAATCTCTTCAAAACACCAGTTTGAACAGATATCCACATCTAGGGCCTTGTCAGCTGATTTAGACTCAATTTGGGCCAGTGTCTTAGTCTGGGAAGGGGCTCCATGGTTAAGCGGATTACCCAGAATTCCCCAACGAGATGCTCTCTCACTCCATGCCAACTCTTTTCATCCATCCATCCATCCATCGTCCCTTCTTTCGCTCCCTCCTCATTCCATCTCCCAGTGTGTGGTTATCTTTGTCCGTTCTCCTCCTTCCACCCCTCTCAAGAAGACAATATTGTCCCTCTGTCACATTTTCCCTACCCATCCCCCCTTTTCTCTCTTTACACTACTTTGTTTCCTCTTACAACTTTAGCAGTCATATCCCCAAATTCTATCCCCCAGTTCAATCCTTATGAATAGTCCAAGCAGGATTAACTGAATTGAAAAACATTTGTAGTGTATCTTTTTGCAATCTCCGGCAGTGTCAACCTGGGAAAAAAAAGTGCAATAAATCATCTCGCTTGATTGGTTTCATTTCATTCGCCAGATACATCAGTGCTTCGCTGATACAAGAGGGGGGAGGGGGGGTTGATGATGGGGATGTCAAAGTTCACATTAAGAAACCAAAGTGTGCTGTTATTGCTCCCATGGGAGCGGCTTTCAGCTGACCTCAAAACCAGGAAGTGAAGTAAAACTCTTGTCTATTAGGTGTCAAAGTCCAATGAACGCTCCATATTGAGATGGAAATTAGGGCGAATAGTGGGGGTTGGGGGCGACACTGCACTCCACAGGGGAATTCTTATGGGGGGCTGGTATGGAAAGGGGGAGAAGACTCCACACATTAGTTCCCGTCAAAGAGAGGGGATAAACGAGGCCATTAAGGCCTGCTCTCTGGGGAGTATAGTGGGTGGGCGGGCTGGATAAGGCGAGGAGGGAGGGGGGTTCAATAGCTGTTGACTAGGCTACCCCACAACAACCTGTCAGAATGCCCCCCTCTGTTCCACGCTGTCTTCACGTCGAACGCTGGCAAGTGCAGGCTTGAACTACCCACGTATTTCGGTCACGATACTCTGGAGTATGTGTGGGGTCCACGTTTGTGTGGCGTATTTCTTTTGTCCACAAAAGGACCCCGGATTTCTCTTTAAACTTCGTCAAAACACATTTCCAAGTGACCAATTATAGCCCTCCAACTGGGCCTGTGCAGACGGCTGTTGGTTAATAAAATGACATGGTGTGAAGAGATACAGACAAGTGTTTCTGTTCTGGCGATTTTTTTTTTTTTTTACAGCTGTGTTTGGGATTTATTTTAGAAGTGTCAGATATAATGAAAAGTGTAGGGTGTTACAGTGTAGAGAAGCTTGCATATGCTTGGTGGTTTCTTTAAAAAAAAATCAAATAATTCAGATTTTTATTGTGAAATATGACATCTGTGTTTCAACATTTTCTCTTGTGGTGGTGCACCATCAATACTCAAGAAACCCAGAACAAAAAACAGGTTCACCCCACTGACAATAAGTATGAGGATATTAGTCCTGGATGTAAGAAGAGCTTAAGTGGGCTGTTTTCTAGCAGCTGAGGACTGAGTCGAGATTACACTCACAGGGAAAATACTTTGGAACATAACAGTCAAGTCTCCATTTCTTCTTCCATGTAATGTTAAAAAAAAAACAATCCTTGCCAACTTTTTAAACTTAAAACGTGGATGTTGCCAAGTAAAGCAGGACTGTTCAGGGGAGTCAAACAGTCCCACATACAATACAATACAATACAATACTACAGCTTTAAGAAGGAACAGCACGAGAATCTGTTCGACTGTGGACATTTTGATGTCAGTACCGAGACCATCAACCAAACAGCATTAGCTGTCTTACACGCGTGTGTCAAAAGGACCGAGCGCACGAGACTGCCGCGGCTGCGAGACTGATAGCGACCCCCGGCCCGCAAACCGAACACGATCCGCGGAAACACAGCACGGAGGCACCTGTTGTGCCCCCCTGCTCTGCGTCTTCTTCATTTGTTCCCCGCAGCTTCTGTCTTCGTGTCCGAGAGACAGAGAGCTGCAGGAAACACGGACGAGTTAGAGAACCGCAGACGGGGTTCGCGGCTCAGGTTTGGACTTCAGAGCCTTTGACGTTTGACACCCCCCCCCCCCCCGTGTCGTCCGTCTGCTGGTAAAGGAAGGAGAAGCACCACGCCGTGCTCCGCTTTGAAGAGTGGACCAAACAAGAAGACACGCAAATAAAGAGGCAACTTTGAATACAGAAATAGGCGACCTACCTGTCCCATGTTCCTATAGCCATATTTGTCCGCTATCCGCTCGGCCATCTCGGGTCCACCGGCTATCCGCACTGCCCAGTGGTTGGTGTAAATCCGAGCTTTGCACGGCGGGCACGCAATGCTGAGACTGAGCGCCAGGACGCACAGCAAGCTTCTTCTCCAAGCGGCGTTGCGGACCATCTTCCTCCACTTTTGACCCGACTCCTCTTCTTCTTCTTCTTCTTCTTCTTCTTGTTCTTGTTCTTCTTCTCCTCCTCCTCCTCCTCCTCAGCCGACAAGGCAAACAACCAAACTTCTCTTCTCGCCGAACAAAACTATCCGGGCAGCGACAACAACAACAAAAAAAAAAAAATAGAGAGAAAGAGAGGGAGAGGGGGGGAAGGAACGGAGCCCCGGAGAGGAAAAAATATACCCTATCCTCAAACCTCTGCTTTCCACATGGGAGAGTTGGAAGTTTGCGTTTCGTGTGCCCTCTCTCTCTCTCTCTCTCTCTCTCTCTCTCTTTTTTCCACGGCGGCGGCGGCGGAGGAGGAGGAGGAGGAGGAGGGGGGGGGGGGGAGAAGAAGCGTACGTGTCTGCGCGGGGTGCGTCTTTGCGCGCGCGAGCTCGTGTACGCCTGTCTGAGCGCGGAGCTCCTCGAAGCTGATTTCTCTTCTCCGCGAACAACTCGGATGTCGGTCGCTCAGCTCATCGGGCTTTCATGTGGCGAAATGGCTACAGCGCCTCCCCGCAAATAACTAGCTGACACTCCGGAGAGTAGAAACAACTAAAGCCGCGGGGTTTCCCTGCCGAGCTCCGCTGGGTCTTAAAGACACTCTTCTTGGATCCACCGCTGACCGCCCGTCCACCAGACTCCGCACGGGAGGGGGGGGGTCAAACTGGGTGCCAGGGTTCCACTTGGGGGCAAGCTTCAAGGGCTTCCTCAAGAAGAGACCCTGGGTAAATTAAAGAGTGATTTAGTCTACTTAAAACCAAACTGGCGGGACTATATCAAAGAATGACTCTTTATTTTGATTGTGAAGAACCTCAATTGAACGTCCAGAATGAACGTACACTTAAAGAGACAACGGTGTAAAAAACTATTTGTGTATTCTGTTAACAAGTGGATGCATTACATTTTGGATGCTGCCCCCCCCCCCCCCCTCCCCCTCCCTTCCTTCACCTTAAAATCTGCTGTTGAATGCAAGCCTTGTCAGTCTCCTGGGCAATATTGACATAGACATACCGATGTAAAGTTGGGTAAACTGTGACCTCCACCTCAGTCATCATCCAATGGAAAACAGCCACAGACATAAAAAAAACTATTATATACTCAGGAAAAAGATGAAATTATTATTTTCTCCCATAAAACACTCAACCCTCTTTGGTTTATTAGTTCGATGATTTTTTTCGTTGGTGTGACTCTCAATCACGATTGAGTGGGTTTACCCTCTGCTAAATCCCTGGACATGAACTGAACTCTTGGTACCGTAACCAACCTCACAGATAACCTTGCTGTATGCCTGGGTTACGCGTCCGCCACTGCCATCACAGCCACAGCAATCAGTGAAGCTCTAAATGTCATGCCCCCCATTGCAACACAGGTCACAGCTGACTAAACGCTGTCATTATGGAATGTGCCCGGTATTATCTGCAGTTGAGCCTTTCATTCGACGCTTTTGTTGATTGATGGGTTTTTGTTTTGCAGCAGTTTCCCGGGGATGTCTCTGTGCACAGCGAAAACTCTGTTCTACATGGGACACAAGTGAAAATCAGCATAATTGCACTAATTGCAGCCAATTTCTCGTTGAATGTCACATCTCACAACAAGCGGGGGGACAAGAACATCTCATGGTCCCCCAGATGGAGATGAAAGGCAGTTAAGAAGAAAAAAAAAACCACCCAGTGATCGTTCTTCATTCAGCCGGATGGAAGGGCTTGTAATTTCAACAACAAAAAAAGAAGAGGAGACGAAACACAGCAGAAATTGATTTGAGTATCCAAATCAAGTACCCAGGTCACGAGGCCACCTTGAGCACCAGGGCCCCCAGTTTCCATTCAGGTTTAAAATGTCGTGAAATACTGCGTTACAGCCTCACAGCTCCCCGTGTTTCTCCAGGGACTGAACTGAGTGAACCCCAACAAAACGTCTTTGTCAACATCTGAGAGCGGAGTGGTCATGAGTGTCAACAAACACTCTGAGGGGCATTCCTGTGTGCATTCCTGTGCCTCTTCAATGAAATAACAGGGTGCATCGTGTGTTTAGGCCAAAAACAACTTTAAAAAAAACTCCACACAACCCCCATGATACAACACAATTGCGGGCCCCAAAAGGAAACTGCGGCCAACTAGCTTTATTCACAGAGGATACAGCTAATTTGTTCATTCGCAATCAAGCCCAAAATTTCGAGGAGGGAACCTCCCACGTGGTTCTCTTAACCCATCAAGACAGGGGCGTTATCAAACGTGCATGTCCCTCTTGCATTCAAATGCATCTTGTAATTACCCATCCACTTCTCATCTCAATATTTACACATTAGGGCCTTTCCTTCCTGTTCTATCATTTGTTCTGCTTTTCTTTCCAGATGTTCTCCTTTTATTCTGCATCTTGTTTTTCCAATTAATCATTATTTTCTTTAGAGCTACCCTCTGGTTTACATGAATGTTTTTTAAATGTTCTTGTATCCATTTGATCTATGCTACATCTCATCTTTACTCCACTTTCTTTCCATCATGTACCTTTCTGTTCCATCAGTTATTTTCTAGGGCCCATCACTCTGTCTGACCCCCTTTATATGTAACTCTCACTGGGTGGGCTTCCTGGGAGTTAAGGTTGACCTTTCAACTTCACTTTGACCTTTGACCTTGCAGTAGGCCCTTGCACTTAGGCCACAATAGCACCTGCCACTCACTGACTTTCCACCCTCCCATCACCACCTTTGCCTTCCCATTTCACCCTCTCCTTTGTCAGCAGCACACCACGGTTGTGTAGGCTATTCTGGGGGCACACACACTTTCTAAGAGATGGAAGGCGGGGGAGACAGAGACAGTGTAATAGCCAAGTAAAATTTTGGTTTACTGCGTCTTTGAGGGATATGAATTTGAATCTCCACGGTACTCATTCAGTATGTCCACGAGTTATCACTTAAAACACAGTTCAAAACAGCTAAAATAATGTGAGAACAGTGTGTCAGGTTTGATTATCTCAGGTTTAGGAATTCTCACACAGAGGTCAACACATTCTTGTTTGACTGGTTTTAATGTATGTATTAATTACCCGTGTTTACTAGATTGTGAGCTGGGAACCACCTGGTCTTGCCTCTTGTGTCAAAGAAGTACTCTTGTGTATGGTATAGACCCAGTTCAATTGACATAGCTATATATTGCCATCTGGTGGTGAATGATAAGACTACACATGGGAGTTGAATTCAGTCAATGTTTTCATTTTCATGTCCATTTACACTTTTACAGGTGGAGAAGAATTTCTCTTTATTTGTTCCTAAACACATAATCTGTGCTGAAACTGCATGAGTTACATTATCCCTGTCGCTACTCAATGATTAAGCTATTGCCTTTTAAAGCAAAGTAACTAAAACATTGCTCAACTAATTCATTGTTGGTTTTGCCACAGTATTTATCACAGGAGTTTTCATTGCACATCCCTGACAGAACCATCCTTCTCCTTTTAGGGACCTTCAAACATCCGTGAGATAAATCAAATACCATGGTATCATTGGGAATACATGTGAAGTTCTCAAATAAGGATGGAAAAATGATTTCAGTAACTTCGAATACAGAGGAAGTAATGATCAAAGCAGATTTTGTTCACGAATCCTAAATCCTAAACAGGCTGACATCAGAGTTTAACTTACATACTATTTTCTTTCCACATCTATTCACCCTCATACTTGTTTCATCTTCATGAACAGGATTGTGCTGAATTACTGTACGAATTTTTCTTGTAGGAACAGATTTTCTTTTCCGATTTAAACTAAACGTTTGTATTGTTTAGTTATCAGCCAGTTTTTTTCACAATTTTTTATGAAATTTATTTAAGTTTCTTTTATTAATAACCTCATAGAATATGCATGTCATGGGAAAAGGAGGTGTCTTATGTTGGATTCACTGTAATCAGAGAGCCACCTGTGTCTCACTCAAGCTGGGCCACCATATGGCCAACTGGTTGAAAATAACCAACATGGCAACCAGATTACACAATGTTAATTTCAATTTCAGGGAACTATACTTTTATGGAAAATAGGTTGCTTTGATTTATTTCACATAATTGCTATAAACTTTTCAACTTTACAGCAGCACCTCAGACAATTTGAAATAAAACATTGCCCAAAGCATCACACTGTCTGTCTGCTTGCCTTCTTCCCTTCATTCACCACGCAGTCACCAGTTCTCCTTCCTTGGACTACTTGTCTGTGTGTGGGTGTAGAAGACATTACCAAAGAATAAATCAATAAAAACATACTTCCAGTCTCACGTGTATTTAGGTTTTTTGCTATTTTTCTGCCTTTTTATGTAGTGTACCTATATTTTTATTAGAGAGTAGGCTTTATCGCAATTAATGAGCATGGAGGCCGCTGCTACTTGTCTTAAGTTTGTGCGAGTGATTAATTTATCAATCAATGCAATGTTTTGCCAGCAGCAACAGGAAATTTGGTTTGAGTGAACATTTTTACTTTTTGATTAGAAATTATAAAATTAAAAATAATTTCAGTATCTGACTAACTAAATGAAGTTTTCAGTTTTATATCACCTCAGGTAACCATATACATGAAATACAATAATTTACAACTTTTAGGGTTTCTTTTTGTTTTAAACTGTTTTATGAATGAATGTGAAAACATTGGGGACGGAACTTCCTATAATCGACAGAATTTGCTTCAAGTTTCCGTATGATTTTCTGACAGCATAATTAAAATCAAAAAACGCAGGTCTAGAAAAACGTGTGAAAAACTGGCACAAGTGCGCACACACAAATACAAAAAGACTGACAAGTCAAGCGTTCCAACTGCTCAGAACTTTTATTTAGAGGGAAATCAGGGTTAAAATTAAATTAAAATATAAAATTTAGATGGGCAAGTCTTTAAAGGGAAGGTGTTGACACAAGGAGTATGCAGCCCCCCAGGAGAAGGGAGGGAGAGGCAAGAGGGGAAATACAGAAGGCTACAAAATGAAGTTTGGGGGGGGATGAGCCTGGTCATTCAGGAAGTTATGTATAAAAAAAAGAAAGACAGACAATACAGGTGCAGTTAGTTATTATAAACCCCACCCCCATCTGAAATGTCCTCATATGCAATCAGTGCTATAGCTCTCTCCTTTTCCTTTTTCTGGTTTCTTACAGGAAGTTTTAGATGATTTTATCTTCTTCACTTGCTCTCTCGCCATCACGTCATTCTGTCTTAATGTAACATCCTTTCCTGCAGTTTTGAAAAAAGTAAACAAAAAGGTCCTTCAAAAATAAAATGCAGCAACCACATTTTATGTTCTACTATTACATATACAGTATATATATATATAAATACATACATAAATATCTTACATGTACAACCAATCTTGAAAGGGGGGAAAGAGAGAACCCAAAAGACTTATGAGGACTTGTGGAGGTGGGGGGGGGGAGCAGGGCGAGGATGCCCAAGGTTGCTCATTGTGAGGGTAGTGTGTCTTTGAGTTTTTTTGTTTACACGCACACTCACGCACACACACAGCCTTTTGGGGGAGGGGCATTCCTCAGTTGGCCCAGTAGGGGGAGTTGCCGTAGCTGGACTTGCTGCCTTGGGTTTTCTGCTGCATGCTGTTGGACTGACTTCTCTGACCAGGACCACCCTGCAAAGAACAAGAAATCCACTCAGTCAGTCTTGTTTAAGACCAAGTAACTATCCAACAGGTTTATTTAAATTTCCCATGAAGTTTATAAGCCCTTTCCAGCTGCAGTAACATTTCCAGAAACCTTTTGGAGGACTAAATTTTACTAGCACAGCCCGCAGCAACCTACAGATCCAGATTGGTCCCTGCGGTGTGGTTCCTGCCCCTGAAAATACCTGTCCCCAAGGTAGTACTTTGAGGGACCAGGAAGCATCAGGGTGGAGGTTGCAGTGATGGCTTCTAGTGACTGCTGAAACAAAAGCCTTTAAGTGCCCGACTTTTTTATTTTATTTATTTTAGTTCTTGAGGCAATATGTTCCTAGGACTATTTGGTCAAAAGGCTTATCAAGTTTCTGAATGCTGCAGGCATGCTTGGTTAATGCACAGGAGCAGTCTCGTTTGGTTGCTCACCTACGTCAGCTAACTACAACTTGATGCTGAGGTCACAGCTCTTCAGAAAACATGGGTGTCTAATACAATGGACAAAATCACAAATACCCAGATTTACAAAACACTTCTGATGATGCAAACTTATTTTGTGAAACCCTGCGTGGGAAGAATATGCCTACACAGTTCAGTTTACCTGTCCATCCTGTGTGAGGTGATGGTGCAGCAGCTGGGAGTGGGGCTGTTGGTGCGGTGGCAGGATGTGCAGGAAAGGAGCAGGGGCGTAGCCAGGAGCACCCCCAGGGTTCAGAGGCCCTGTTCCCCCCAGTGCTGAAGGCAGGCTGAAGGGAGGGGGTGTCCCCGTGTGAAAGCCCTGCTTGTCAAATGACTGACGAGGAGAGAGAAAAGACAAAAGCACAAACACAGGTCAACGTCACTAAGTATATGTACGTACAATATGTTTAGAATTAAAGGATCGTGCACATTTCACTTAACATTCCACAATAGTCACAAACAGGTGATTTTAAGACTACCATTAACTTACAAGCAGACGCATCTAGCCTTGACCTAAACAGAGTCGAAACAGGACAGAAAGTCACTCACCTGGGTTTTGCTGTAAATTGAACCTCCCATGTCAGGTACTCCTCCACTGGTTCCTGACCCTGACAATCCTGGTGCTGAGAGGAGAATGAATAGGAGGGAAAGGAAAAAGGAAAAAAGAAAAAAAAAGATAGGAATTTAAGAGGGAAGGGAGGAAAGCAAATAGGGAAGAAGAAAATGATCGAGGGGTTATGGGTGAAGAACAAGCCTGTCTCTTTACTGATAAATATTAAGCACTGAATGTTCATATCCATTGTTAGTAGGGGGGAGGGGGGCAGCCAGTAGGAAGAAGCATATTAAGTGAGGCGCAATGGCATGTTTCCCACTCATTTTTTCCCTGTTGCATGTATGCATTTAGGTGCACATCAAGGTGCAATCACACACGTGCATATACACACACACACCTTTCTGCAGAACACACTTGACTGTAGAATCGACTGCAACTTTAAGTAAATCAGTTTTTCCCAACGGAAAATGCCCACTGACTTTGTGTGTGTTGGAGTGTGCGCGCACGTGTTGTGGATGTACCTTTCCCTGGGCCGCTGCCCGCTGACTTGGCCTGTGACTGGGCAGAGCCTCCGTACCCTCCCTTACTGTACTCCCCACCGTGGGCTTGAGACAGGTCATCAAAGGCTGAATGAGGAGGAGGAGGAGTACAGAAGAAGAGAGGACGCAGAGCGAGCAGATGAGAGGGAAGGACGATGAAAGGAGATGGAGAACAGATGAGGTGAAGAGAAGTAAAGGGAGGAGGATGGAAAGAAGAAAAAGTGGGGCAGGGGAGAGAGGCAGTAAGGTAACCTGACTAAAATGGCAGCGGTGTCTATATTGAGCCGTGTCCAACTTCAGCAGGGGGTTTGAGCTACGCATGCAGCACAAGCAAAAAAACACACAGGCCCAATTCCACGCACACATGCAGCATTTGGTGTACATGTATAAAAAGGTTGGAAGTTGAGTTCTCTTTTGCCTCCTTCACACTTAATTTGTACCACGGTCTTTGTATACACACACCCGGTCTCACGATACCTGTACTCGTAAAATACAGCTGTTCCAAACTGTTGCTATACATGAGACACCAGAAATTGTCAGTAATATAGTGTTGGAAGACGGCAGCTTGTGTACTTGTGAGCATCAAAACACAGACAGAAGTTACTGGCCAGACAACCTTAACTAGTCCAACTGTGGAAGTGGATCATGTATCCTTTCTCAATACTTTTCATGGCTTTCATGTGATAAACCTGTACAGGCTCAAGTCAATTAAATCAATTCAAAGGCTTCAAACTGCTGGATATAAACTTTTTATTTTATTACCATTACTTGACCGAAAAAAATGTGCTGTGTTAATTGTCTGAAAATAACAGCCAGTTTGTTTTGTCCAGGTCTTACCTGTGCCATATGCATGCTGTCCATAATTGGGCTGATGCTGTTGGTGGTACTGATTGGAGGGGTTTGCCAGGCCCATTGTAGGTTGCTTGGCAGCAGCAGGAGGCACAAAGACGGTGGGACCGTACTGGAAGGCTGAGGGAACCCCCGGCACACCAGCGTAGTACGGCAGACCTGTAAGACAGCGAGATAGAAATTGAATACAAGCGTAATGAAAGCAGGCAACGAAGAGAAGGGCTCTATTATTAATGGGCAGCGTTACATTAATACAGTCTACATAAATTTACTGTGGGTCTACATTAACGCTTGTAGAAAAACCACCTTTCATTTCTGTTCAAATTGAAAATCACTTCCTAAAGAAGCCTTTACTGGCAGAAACCTGTTCAACCATAAAGTCTCTTTTTAGCTTCAAGAACTCTGACATTATTTAACAAATGCCAAAAATAACGAGGAAAGAACTAAACCTGGAATTTACTTGATCAATAAATGCTAAGTGCAGGGATGAGTTTACTGGAAATACATTTTGCCAACATAGTGATCTTTAAACATAATTTTGCTTTTCCTTACCAGTATATCCATAACCAGGGGGCAAAGGGGGGTTGAGGAAGGCCTGGTTCTGTGTTTGCTGACCCTGGCTTTGACCCTGACCCTGTGTTCCTGCTTGGGGAGCCTGCTGGGGCTGCGACTGCACCCCGGCTGTAGACAGGCTGGTAGGGGGAGCTGGAGACGAAGAGTCATTCCTGCCAAACTTTGTCGCCTCGCCTGTGCAGAAAACCATGGTAGAAAGGACAAAATGGAAGTTGAAAAAACTAAAAATGTATTTTCTGGTCTGCTGAAAAGCGGACATGGATCAGAAAAAAAAAGAAGACGACAGAATTAAGACAAATTTACTTACCGGAATATGGATTATTGGCTAGGCCGTCTCTTCCGGGCATAGTAGCCGCAGTACCAGGGAATGTTACACCATAATAGTCCTGCGTGAAAAGAGAATAAAACGGAATAATTAAAATACCAAAAGAAATTACAAGAACCAAAAAGGTAATACGAAGTAGGGTAGGGTACATGACAGAATAAACACGACAGACTCACCATAGGAAGGCGAGACTGCAGCATTTGCAAGTCCTCGTATCCATAGATCTGCTGTTAATATAAAAATAATGGAGGGAAGAATTGGTGAATATTTTGAACCATGTTGGGGTCTCTACTAAACATCTCTGCTGCCTGCAAACTCCTTTTTAGTTTTATCTTCTACTCAGCTTTAGTTAGTGCGTTCAACACTGAAGAAGCTCTATAGAATAAGGCCTGAAGTCACTGCCATAACTGTTCAATTCAATGCACCCACTGATGGTGAATGCAGGGCTATTCGAGTTAAGATGTATAGACATGAAACCGTACAAATAGATTGATGACAGAATGAAGATGCAAATCAGTTCTGTGTCGGTTAATCCCTTGAGAAAGACCAACGTCCATCTATTCTTAGTGATACACTCCCTTCTTTCCCTTTAAAAAAGACCCAAGGGACTAATTAATTCACAAACAAGTAAATGATTAGGAAATTGTATAGTTACCGGATAAGCAGGGAGCAAGCCACCAGGGCCCATAATGTACTGGTTGGCCAGGAGAGGCGGCACCCCTTGGGCCAAATTGGGAGGAGCTTTACCTGACAAAGAGAACCATGGGACATTTTTTTAGTTACTAAGTAAATTTTTATTATTTTAGTAATTATCTTGAAAATTTGTATTTGGACATAATCTAGACATTTTGTATAGATCTGTACAGTCTTACTGTGAAATACATTATTATAGAATATTTTATAAATTAGTTGCCGTGTTATGGTAATGTAATTCCTGGGTGTACCTATGAGCCTACCCGAAGTGGTGGCGAGCAGGGGTGCCGTGCGGCTGCCTGCAGCTGAGAGTGTGGCGTTTGTCCCATTATGACTTAGCCCCGGTGCTCCAGATGGGTGCAGACCATTGGCGGTTGAGCTGCTGATGGCCATGGGAACTGAAAGACTGAGATTGATAGCCTGGCCAGACGACGACGATGAAAAGGCATGGAGGTTGGCGCTACTGATGCTCTCCTCATTACTCATCTGATTGAACAGGACGAGAGCAGAAACGGCGTGTGAGAACCAGCAACCGTTTCATAGGACAAGGCATGAAAGTTTTCCCTCAAAGCAGACATCAAAGTCCTGCACTAAGTGTGTGTGTGTGTGTGTAACCAAGTGTCAACTTTTCAGCAAATACACCACTTCCTTTTATTACCACAACAGCAGAGTTATGTTAAAATAATCTTGTGTCTGTGTGCAAGCATGAACACACACTTACCGTGAGGGAGGAGCTTGTGGCGAGGACCGAACCAGACGAGTGAGTACTGGTAACGTGACTAGAAAGGGAGTAAAGTGATTCCGTCAGCCTGCTTAAATCTGATGAAGCAGCAAAAGTACTTTGGAAGCATGAGCAGGATGATGGGAGATTCAGTGAAAGATATTTCCACATAAAAAGGATTAAGATATGTGCTTGTAACCATCATTATCTCCAGACAATAAAAAAAGGACAAAAAAATGAGTCAGTCATAAACTGCCAGTGTGTCTGAACCATCCCTTACCTGCTGAGCGAAGGGATGGGTGTTGAGTGGGATGGTGTAACTGCAGGGGAGGGGATGTGGTGGCCGGGGCCACTATCACTCGTCATAACGGGAGACTCCGTTTTCACTGTTCTAGACGTTGGCGTAGCTGGTTTCAAAGAAAAACGAGAGATGTTTATTTGGGGTACATTTTTCTGTGTTGATGTTACAAACTGATTGTGGGAGGAAAATTGACAAATATTAGACAGAATGGGGGGTGGATGAGAAAAATGGGTTGAATGTGTCATGATTTTTATTAAGACCTCAGCCACTTTCAATGAAAGGACTCTTTTCACTTTCTTCTGGGTGCATTTAGCATTCAATGTTCATTATATTGAGTTATACTGGCCACTCCGATGCAGTTCTGTAGAACTCATAATGCTGAGACTACTTACTGTCCTGTGTGCTCTGCGTCTTCATGCCACTGTAGCCATTCTATTGGAAGAAGAAATTATCAAAGTTGTAGTTTCCTCATTCAGCAAGACATTAAGCTTTCGAGAAATAAAGTTTTGAGTGGTCTACATCCTTTTGTCATTTGGGGTCCTTATGCATAAAGAAAGAAATGGGTTTATCCTCACCGTGAGTGCAGCAGCTGAGGTGACATCTTTGCTCTGAGAGAAGCCCAGATGAGGTGGCAGGGACCTTGGGCCACTGCTCTCCACCCGGCTAGTTATGGTAGGGGTAGAAGAGGATGGGGGTGCTGCACTTGGAAGACCAAGAGAGGGCGTGGCACTGGGTAAGCCCAACGATGGTGAGGGGAAGCTGGGATCGGACACGGCGGATAAGCTGCTCATGTGTTCACTGTTCACAGGATAGAGAGAAAGGAAGATGGGGAAAAATAAAGGCATGGCTCTATCTTGAAAGGTTGATAGTACAAAATTAACAATGTATGAAGATACAAATTCTTCAGACAAACCTGAACACATGAATTTAAAACAACTCACACACCTCACAGGTCCTGACTTGGAGAACAGGCTGCTCTGTGGCTGCTGTGTGGGAACAGTGGTCGGGCCAGACATGGGGGCTGGAGCATGGGCCTTAGGTGGGGCTTGCTCCCTGGCTGTCTCTGTCTGTGCCATGTCTACCGTTCCACTAGCGGCCTCAGATCCAAAGTCAAGGGCTCCAAACTGAACATTCAGGCCAGATATATCTGCTGAGCCCGGCATCTCCACTGCTGATGATGGGATCTGAGTAGACAGGGAGGGAATTAAGTAAAACTGGGCCGATATATTTAATCAATTTGATTATTCTGAATGTTTTTGTAGCATGTATAAAATGTTTACATTATGGACACCAAGTTGTTAAAATGAGCAATCAAAAAAGTTTTGATTAGTTAATAGAAAAATGAATGTAGACACCAGCCAATAGTGGTGTTCAGTCAAAACAGTCCCATGAACTGCTATTTGAATGTGCTATGGTAGCAAACACATTTATGAGAAGGGTTTACTCCGTATACTTATCGGCGCCCTCTGCGCTTCTTGAAAATGTTTTATCTCTGATTAGGTGCACAGCGTGCCAAAACTATTTTGTCTGTCCTTATCGCACAACCAGCCAGCTAGCCAGCTGACATGTCTCATCAAGCAGGAGAGAGCAGATAACTTACCGAGAAGACTTTCAGTTTCTTTACTGTTTTCGCAAGTAATATTGCTCTTTTGCACAGAGGTTATTACACTTTTTTGTCAGATAAAAAAGTTTAGATATCAGAAGCACTTACCTTTGAGGGGGGAGGTACTCTGCGTCGCTGTGTTTTTAGCTGCCGCTGAGGGGGTTCTGTTATGGGAGGCTCCATGCCTGGCAGCTTCACTCCTGGGGATGCTCCATCTCTTACAAGAGGGATGGAGGACTCATGACCTGAAGGAGAGTCCCATTCACAATGTCATTCACAAAATAACTGCCAGAGCAAGACATAATGAAGATGGTGATCCTGCCATGATCTTACAGCACAGATCCACAAGCAAGGGAGAAGAAAATGTCAATGTTTGCTCTCATTTCTTCTGTTATGATTACTCAACAGCTTGGTGGGTCGTGTAGCACGATCTGCTGTTGTTAGTCCATTCATTATTAATAATGATTAATATTCAATTATGAAATTAATTTGTTGAGTTGCAGCTCTAATGTCATGGTGTGCTATGCAGACTTTGACACCTCTAACGGCACAGTATGATACTATTCTGCAGTCCTACCTGGCGGGGTGGGGACCTGTGGAGCATGCTCTGAGGTGAGAAGGATGGAGGACTGTTGTCTCTGAGCCAGCTGGCTGAGCACCGCTGATGGCTCTGGCTGAAGCTTCATCTCCACTGAAGAAGAATGAGGATAAATAGATTTACTCACAACTATCGTACTGCAGTGCACTGTATTTCTTGCATTTTTGTCATCGAGAACAATCAGTTAAGATTTAACAGTCATGTCTTCTTTCTGTGTTGGAATTACAGTAAACTAAAAGTACAATAAACTTACAGTGTTGGGCAGTAACAGGGCCATTGTCAACTCTCTGAGCCTTGACTTCTACAGAGGTAGAGGAGGCAGGAGGAGGGTTCTGTATTGGACCTGCATCTTTGGAAACACTACTGTTGCTGGTGGTGGCCAACGTCTGACTGGCTCTCTGGCCAAGCCGAGGTCCGTTGAGCTGCTCCGATGTCCTGATGTCAGAGGCAGGTGTTGGCTTAGATGCGCTCAAGGACCCAAAACCGGAACCCAAGACTGAGGACTGGGGAGGATGAGAGAAGCAAAACAAGAACTGAATACACTGATACAATATGTCAGTGTGTAACATCAATCAGACACAAAACAATGCATGCAAGTGTGTGTGTGCGTGGCTGTCTGTACCAGTGCAGCATGTGCGTAGGTGGTACCAGCAGAGGCGGCATGGGCATAGCTGTTGGCTGTGGCATGTGCGTAGCTGTGTGTTGCAGTGCGTCCGTTGTGCTGGGAATTGGTGAACACCAGACTTTGGCCCAAATCCTCAGCTGAGGGGCCATCGACTATCACCCCCAAGTCAGAGTCCATAGAACCCCTGACAGCCACTCCAGTCTTGGGCAGTAGGCCAGCCAGGTCCACGCTGAGAAGCAGGAGACAAGAGAGCAGGAAGAGTGGGAGAAAAGAGAAGTTTGGGGAGGACTGTCAACAAGGAGAAGATAACCGCACAGATTAAATAAAATGTTATTCTCCCAAATAACGCCTATTCTCTGTATGTGTTTTAAGCTGACTGGGCTTTTGGGCGTGATGGCTTACTTGTGTCCAGGTGCGTTGTGGTTTACCGGAGCAGAAGAGGCAGTGAATACTTTGGTCTCAGACAACTGTGAGAAAAGACAAGAAGTAGAAACACAGTCATCCATGAGATTAATGTAGGCATGTGTGCTGTATATAAACCATTCTGAGCAACACCGATATAGTTGAGCCACATAAAATCATTGACTCTTTACCAATAGTATTTCGTAGGTTAACATCAGGCAGGCCAGTGCAGGTTTAAAGCAACGTAAGTAACTTTTAGATCATTAAAAAGCGCCTTACATCCTCAGCCCAGTCTTCTGCAGTCCAATCTTCCATATTGCCTCCTCCCCATGCTCCTAAAACATCAGAACAGCAGCAAAGTTAGCATTGCCATGTTCACACACGGTGATCAGCCACCATCCATCTCCCAAAGCAGCAACACAAAATATAGCACTGTGACTGCTTTAGCACAAGACTAAAATAGTACGCCCTTGAATCCAATGTGTAGTTTCATTTGCCGATTTCTTTTTTTGGCACCTAGTAGCCTGAATTTTGAAATCCTTGCCAATTTGAGGCACTAGTAGATCCCTAGTAGAGGCTGGTGCTTTTAAGTTGACAATAAATTCGTTCCACAGCAAAAGTAGAAAAGGGCATCAAAATGTGACATCTTATGTTATTTTCCTTACTAGTTCCCTCAGCAGGTTCGTTGCCATCCCCTTCCCATGTCTCCTGGCGAGCTCCGGAGTTAGCCGTGTAGTCAGCAGGATTGAAGGTGCTTAAGGAAGAAGAGACAACAGGTTGGGAGGGTGAGGCAACATAATGAAAAATGAAGAAAATACCGTCTGGTGTGAGGTTGCTGCTGTTAATGCTACTGAATGAGGAGATTCAGAAAGTTTGTTTTTCCACATATTTGTTTTAAGATATGTGCTTGTAATCACCATCACTAACTCCCCATCCTTTTTCAGGTTTAAGATTAACACTATGCATATGTTCTTACCCCATTCCCTGGGAGGAAAACCTGTTGCCAGCAGCTGCTCTTCCTCTACCGCGACCCCCTGCCCCTGAGGACACACACAAAACAACTAGATGACCGATGCTGACTGGTCTCGTGTTCTTCTTCTCTATCAGGGTTTTAGGCCAAAGAATATCTTGAAGTGAAGTTTTACTTTTGGTTTGAGGTAATAACTGCAGACATTTAACAATTATTCATAAAAGACAAGCCGCCAGGAGAACACATGTATTTCTCTGCTGATAATAAGAGACCATCTGACAGTTTGTTCTGTATCACAACCTGATTGGCCTAACCACAGCACACTCGTTACAAAAAAAGGGGGAAAAAAGAGCTACAAATCACGTCAGATTCTACTACTTTCCACCGTCTCAATCTATCAATGACAACCCCCATTACACATACACTCAAGCAGCTGCAGGGACTGAGCACATTCCACATATGACGAGTGCTGCAATACTCCAAATGTCTGCAGACGCAAATAGATATGCTGCCAGCTTAATCACCAAAACATGCACAGTTACCTCTGCCCTAATTCCTGATCTAAAGATTGCAGTTAACAAAAATGGCGGACAATATTACAATTTGCTTAAATTCATGGACATGTTTGTGCAAAAATTGGACTGTAGTCCCCATGATAACCCAATCTGATTTGGCTTGACAATGTTTTGGTTTACCAAACTCCCTGTTTACGTTCAAAAATGTCCATTTTAGTTTTTGAAATCCCTTTACATTAATGGGACAAGAGTTTTTGGTAAATTTAAGTAAGTGGAATCTGTAGATACCACTGTGCTTTGAAGACGTGTCATTTTCTGTATTGCTCACCTCTGCCTCGTCCCCTGCGTCCACGGTCTCCCCCTCTCTCTCCAGGAGCCACCTCAAACCCATTCTCCTCTAACCGGCCTGGAATCCAACAAGAAACAAAGAGGGACATGGGAATGAAGACATTAACAACTCATTAATACTAAACCGGCAGAAAGACAGCCGAGCCTTCTTAATTAAACCTGCAGGGAAATAGAAGCTGAACAAATCTGAGCAATGCTGACTTGACAATTCCATACGTTTAGCATACTTTCAGCAACAAAAGACTGTTAGTGTCAAAGATGCATAAAATTCTGAGATCACCATTTTAATAGACTGGCAAGGAACATACATCTACGCAATCCAGGCTCTTCATCCCTTAGAGAGAACAAACATATTTCGCCCCGTTCTTACCTTCACGCCCTCGGCTGATGCCTCTGCCCCTCCTGTTGGACCCCCCACGTCCACGACTGGCCTCCCTCTCTCCTCCTTTCTTCTCCCTGCTCTCCTTTATCTCTGAGGGTCCTCCTTCTTTCCCAAGGCTCCGCTTCTTCCCTACAGTCTCCCAGGAGTTCTGACAAAAGATTGACCAAGGAATCATATTCTGATTAAAATTGTACATGATTCATAGCGTTTCAGTCTACGCAGAGACAGTAATTGCCGAGATTGGAACATAAGAACATGTATATGAATATGGTTTGTGCATGTGCGTATAGACCCTTACTGTGTCAGAGGTGCTCTCCAGCAGGAAATTGATGGCTCTGTTTACATCTTCGTTGCAGTCATGGAGGGCTACAATGCACTCATCCTGAGTCTTCCCAGTTACCTCAATCAGCTGTCAGTGTGCAAAACAGAAACACACAGCGTTATGTTAGATCACCATGCGATACAATGAGGGTCAGAATGTCTCAGAATCCACAAAGATATGCTGGTTAGCCAGAAAATTAATTTGTCTAACTGTAAGCAAACGTATTACCTGTTTGACCTTGTCTTCAAAGTCAGCATCATTTTTGTCGTAGATCATTTGGGCTAAACGAATCTGTTCTGCTGTGGCCTGATAATCAAACAGAGTTCAGTAAGAAACAATACAAGAGAAACACAGTATCTGGCCTGGCTGGTATTAAAACAATACATTGACACTCCAATCCCAGTGAAGGATGTAGTCACCTTAAAATCCTTTAAGGAGTGTTAAGTTACTTTTCACATTCATTACATATTTTACTTTCAGTATCAATATTACATGTCAGTGAGGTAGTCTAAAATGGTACAAAAAAAAAACTAACAAAACACTATACTGTAATTGAGCAGGACAATTACATAGGTCTGTGTGTAAGGCTGTATGTTTAACCCACCTGTATCTGTTTCTGTGGCTGTGTTGTTTGTGTGGTGATGTGCAGCGTTCTGTCCCGAGTCCCCCGGGCTTGATTGCTGACCACTGAAGTCATCATATACAGTATATACAAAACAATGTATGTACAAAATAGAAAAATCTGGGGGAGAAAGAGGGGACAGAGGCAGAGTCAAATGACAGCCACCTGTGAGATGGTTACATCACATTTCCAAGTAAAATACAATAATAAATGTCCAAAGTCACAGAATGCTGAATATAAGCAGACAGACTCGCTGTTGTCAAGTGTACCATGTAAGATTATAACCCCATCTGTCGCACCCCACCTCCACGGTTAAATTTAGCCAGCCAAGGGGGACTGTTTGGTGTCAACTTACAACCCTCCCTCGGTCTCATACACAAAAAAACACAGTATGCAGCAGCATATGCTATGGTTAGTATAAATAACACCTTTTTACCCATCGACGACGTCAGAATGGCGGTAGCCATTTGATTAAAAGTAATAAGGAAGCACAAAGAAACCCGGGCTTTATGCCAGTCTAAACTGTGTCCAAGGAAATCGAAAGCACAACACTTCCCGGAGTCAGATTGTATTACATAGAGTAACAGATTTTCAGCTAATACAACCAACTGACAACTTGTCAGCGTGGGAACACAACAAATGGGATCAACTATTGTCTGACACGAAAAACGTTAAACAAGGCTCTGTTAACCGTGACTATGTAATATAGTTGCTGCTGTCTTTCAGTCGCCTGTATCTAGCTCGAGTGATGGCCGAATCGTAATCGTATTTAGGTGAACGTTAAAAGAAGCTCGACGGAAATATGAGCCGAACTGGCTAACGTTCACATACGCGCTAGGTCAACTAGCTCACGCTAGCGTTAGCCTGGCTAGCCGCTCTCTTTGTTCTGTGTGCGATACACAGACGATTAAAATACAATATTCTACTGGCAAGATATTACAAGTGTGGCCATATAATTAGTTAACCTGTCCGCCAAAGTGATAGCTGTTCGTGTAACCTCACCTACACAGGGACAAAAAAAACAAGCAAATGTGACAAGTGCGAATATGT
Organism: Nannoperca obscura; assembly: GCA_036024295.1. Taxonomy (NCBI): domain Eukaryota; kingdom Metazoa; phylum Chordata; class Actinopteri; order Centrarchiformes; family Percichthyidae; genus Nannoperca; species Nannoperca obscura. Next base: position 36,129 of record JAVQJL010075123.1, on the reverse strand, counting down.
ACCTTTTGTGTAAACCAAGAGAAAAGCTACCGCTAGTCACTTCAAGCTAACGTAAGTGGCAGATTTAGCTAAAGTTACCAGCAGGATACACATAACTGAAAGCATTTTAACATTTAAAACGGTTGGTGTCCAATACTTAAGTACTCGGAATGTAACGTTAATACGGGAGTGTGGGAGAGAAAAGTTGTCGAAAAACGCGTGGCCTGTTAACGCTATGCTACGACAGATATCAGCAGCAGGCTACCAGCCCCGGCATGTGAACGGCCCGTCCATATACAATGCAGCACTACAGTACGGATACAACGCTCGCTAGCTAGAGAATTAGCTAGTTAGTTAACCACCGAAGTTTTTTCTGAATCGGCCGATCGGTTTTTCTTAGACTACTTAGAAAATCACACGATAGGACGCGTATGTCTATCAAACGGCTTTTAAATCGATAATATTAGCACAACAAATCTTTATTCTTTTTTTTTTTTACCTGCTAACACGCTTCGCTCAGCCAGCAGCAGATGCTGTCACGTGACCCACCGCGCCGTTGTTCAACGTTGTGAAGCCCAAACTGCCAACCAAAACCCGCCAAGCCGGTCAGGTGGTTCAACGCCGTGCCCCGACGTACGCGTTCCTGTTTGTAAGAGCGCGCTTCGCTGTAATGCGTTTCCAGCATTCAATAGTTTCCGTCCTGTAATTGGGTTCTTTACAAATACTTTATGCAGTGAAGGAAGAAGTATAAGGACCATTTACTTAAGTGCAATACCACACTGTGACAATACTCCACTACAAGAAGAAGTAGCCGACTGCATTCAAAACCGTGCTTAATTCAAACTATGCCAATATTATCAGTAAACTTATTTTTTAACTAATTATCAAAAGTAAAAGTAGGCCTACTCATTTAGCAGAAAAATGGTCCCAGTCAGTGTTTTACTATTGCATATGATGCTTCGCATTAATATTACTGGTGCATTCATGTGTGTGCTGCATTTTACTGCTGTAGATGTTTATTGTTGAGCTAACTATATATTGTTGGATAGTTTCATCAACAGCAATGTATCATATTCTATAAGTTTGTCTTATGTTTGTGGCATCCTGTGAGAACCACATATCTAAAGACTTTTTCATGAGCTCAGACAAACAGCCCTGTTTTCAGCATCATCTGAAAAAATGTTTTTTTTAATGATAAATGTTCCTTGAGCCAAAAATGGTTTCATACATTTATTTGATAATGCTGTAATACTAGCAGAACATAAGTGATCCTCTAAAATTCCTACTGTGTTTAGGCTGGCTTATTTGCCCCAAATAAAAGGATGCAAGGTTTGATAACCAAAAACAATATACCTGCACACTATCCCACTCAGAGAATTTTCATCAAATCACACACAGAACATATCATCTGATTATCAAGCACATTTAATTCAATCTTAAACCCTTAGAATTGTTTAGCCTCAGCTGAAAACCAAAATGACACCAGCAGTTTCATTGCTTCACAAGTACTGTAATCTTTTATCAGAAGACTAAAAAATCTTGGTAAAACAAAATGTAGCACTAGAAAACAGTTTGCCACCTGTAAAGTAAACAGCCCAGTAGACAAGCTGATGAGCTCAAGTTTTAAGTAGGTTAGCAAAATATTAGTTGTTTATCTTTGGTTCAGTGTATAATATATCAACCCTATTCAGGCTTGGCAGGTCTTTGTCCAAACAGAGTCTGGTGGAAGTTCAAGTAGAGCACAGATTAAGATGCAACTCAAACCAGGGAAACTGAAAGTCCTCATCAATTCAATTGCCAATATCATGTCTCAAAATTATTATGTGCTGTGATTTGCATGGAAAAACAAAAAACAAGCAAGACCAAAGCCTGTTACTAAGAGTCTGATAATCGGAGAAACTCCCAAAATTGGATCAAGACTAGTGATGCAAACATTCTGCTGGATAAGGGCAAAATAAAAGATGCAGTACAATACATAAATAGCAGCTATTAAAATAACTTCATTTCTGAATACTACCAATTCAAGTTTCCACAGTACAACTCCATTTTAAAATTAATTTAACAAATCATGATTCAAAGATCTAAATATGTATGAATTTCTTCATATACTATATGCATCTGAATCAGCATGTATACAACACTGTGGATCTAAGGAAAAAACAACAACCCCACACTTGCGTGCAAAAAACAAACACACACATCAATCTGTAGAAATACACAAACAGACTTTTCCCTTCTGATTCTAATATATATAATATATATTCTAATATATATGTTAAAATATATATTATATATATATATATATATAATTCCATGGGCAAACATGTCTTGGTAAGTTTCCCCACAAGAACCATCTCTTGATATCAATGCCCATTGAACTCTTGAAGCTTAAGTCACTTGAACATTTATAAAATAAAAATATTGACATACTGTATTTTGTGTTGTCAATAATAAATATATTGTGCACAAATAAACAGCATGGCTATGCATAACTGGCATTTCTTCAGTATACAGGCTGCACTTGTAAAATTAGTGCTTATTAACTTATGTAATTGGATAATCAATATCTTGTCTTTGGTTGGGTGGCTGGTTAGAATCACTGGGCTTAAGATATGGTTGCAGCTGAGCTATCATGCTGTGGACACAAAGAGCCTTTCTCTCCAGGATCTCCTCCAACTTGTGGACATACTCCCCAAATGCCTGTTAGGATAGAGAGACAGAGAATGAGGACAGACAAAAGTGTGTAATCAATTTAAAATGTACAGTTTGAAAAAAGGAAGGAGTTAACAAATGTGGTTTTGAGTTATTATGACCATATCAGGTTGATGGCACAGCAGCGTCCCCTCTTTACGACATAAAGCTTCCATCTCTTGTAGCTGCTTCCAATGGGCCTGGACAACATGGCACCTAATGTTGAGGGAGAAAAATATTTTATTCAGATTTAATAATTTCTAGGTTGTGATGACTCCACTACTCCAAAACACACAGCAGGTTTTCAAAATCTTTCACCAAGGAGGTCTGTATGATTTCTGTATCATGGCTGTGTAAGATTGAACATGTAACCAGATTTCAATATCACCAAAACAGTTGGATTTTTTCATTATTTTTAGTTGTAATAATACTAGTTGTGTCTCAATATAATGTGCGCTGGCCTATCAAATGCAATGTGGGCTGAATCATTGATATAGGATGATTGTGTGAGCAAAATTGTGAGATTTCTGGTACTTACTGTTCGTGATCCAAGTCTTCCAGCGTAGACAGCTGTATTATGGGTCTAATTTTCTGATTTCTGGTGCTCTCTTGATTATTTGATTTTATAGAACTGTTTGGTTGGAGTGAGATGTCTGAGTTGCTGGTATGGTGCGAATGTATTGTGTGACATTGCTTTGGCAATGTGTTGAACTGGCAAAAAACACTTTCGGACTGTGGTGTTGAAATGGGAAAAGCTTTGTTGTGCCCAGTGTGTGCATATTCTGGTGGCATTTGGATGGCACCATTTGTCACTAGATTGTGTGAGCTGGGTGTATGAGTTTTCCCAGAGTGCTGGACAGAGGATGAGATGGACTGCATAACATAAGTTTGCATAGGAGCACACATAGAGGGTTTAAGTGGGGATGAAAGGGCTTTGTTGGCTTCAACAGCTGGCATGGTTTGGGGTTTCTGATTGTTCTTTTGGTCCCGGAGAGAGACCAGCATAACCACAGGGATAGAAGGCTTCATCATGCCTGGACAAGATAAAAAAATGTTCACATACCCTGTTTTAAGCACTAGTTAGTATACACACACAGAGAACTCACACTTACCTATTCCACAATGTTCATATGTGGCACAACACATGTCTTTGTGATTAGTAGCTTTCATGGTGTCAGAGGTGAGAGGGCAGTGGGTCGCTGCTTGTGGCAGCTCCAAAAGAGACAGGGGAAATTCTACATCCTCTTCAACTTTCCCCACCATTTGTGCACAGGTGGGAGACTCTTTTTGCCATTTCCTTGTGTTATCTTCTCCCCTTTCATTCTCAAGCGAACGGAGTGAGGTGTTGTTCTGTTGCCCTTGGAGGAACGAGGCTGTGGCGACCTGTTGGTCCACTTGAAGCAATGAGATGCTGAGGGGGTCCATGTTGTAGCTGAGAGAATCTGCAGAAGTCTCTTCTTGAGGTAAAACAGACATTTTGTCCTTGACCTCTGGATGGTTGCGTACCTGAGCATAAGTTAGATTTTCAGATAATATGTTATGGGGCTCAGCAGGTATTTTACATCCATTCTGTGTGGTGGGAACAGTGAGAGGTAGTGGTTGAGCATTTGAAAACTGTCTTCTATTGGTGTTGGCAGCAAACCATGGTTCCTTCTCTCTACAGCTGCTTGATGGCACTCCCTGTTGGGTATTTTGCAATGGCAGAGGCTGGATATTTGAGGTGCATCTGGTATGTTTTGTCTTGAGGGAGAGGTCACTGAGTTTATTAGGGGTCAGGAGTGTGTTGGCATGTTCGCAGGCTGGGGAGAGAGGTCGTTCTGCTGGAGCTCGTTGATGCGGTGGCTCAACAGGAGGGTAGTTAAAGAGGCTGTTGCTGTTGTTGTTGCTGCGGGTGGACACCAAACCGTACCCATCAGCTCCTTCTCGCTTCTTAGTACTCCACACAGCTGGGACATTTGAGGCATGTAGTCTTTCCTCACCCACGTCTCTCCTCTCTTCTGAGTCACAGTTGTAAGACACTTGTGCCTCTACATCAGCTGTCATTGCAACTGTCATCCTGTCTGTTTGTACAGCCTCTGTTGCTTTCACCCAAGCCCACCTCGTCTCTCCTCCTCCTTCCATCCCAGCTGGCCTCCAGTCGTCCCTCCTTACTCTTACCTCTCCTTCACCTGTTGCTTTCAGTGACCTCCTCCTCTCACGTTTACCTCTGTCTTGTCCAAATCTTGCCTCTGTTCCATCCCAAGATAAGCTCCAATCTTGACCAATGTCACCAGAGTCACCAAGACCAACCTCTTCTTTATTTTTATTGTAGCTTAGAGAAGTTTCCGTTTGTAAGCAAATCTCTCTACTGGGGAAGAAAGGCATCTGTCCTCTGTTACCATCAGCACTAACGTCAACCCTCGCGCTGTACGCATCTAAAACCTCTTCCAAATCATGATGCGTAAGGGCAGAAACTGAGAGGCGGGAAGAGGGGTGGAGAGAAGAACGGGAAGATGGAGAGACAGAGGAAGAGAGAGAGGCCTGATTAGATGAAGATAAAGACAGATGTGTGGAGGGTGAGAAGAGATCGGCAGATGAGGGCATAAACTGCTGCAGCTGCTGGTGATAACGTCTCAGATGGCTCTCCCTCTCATTCTCCTTTTCATCAACCCTTCGTAAATCTGTTTCCCTTAGCCTTTCTACTTCAATACATGCATCTTTACTGCTTTCCACTTGACTTCTCTTTTCTACCTGACGTCCTTCATTCTCTCTTCCCCCCTTCAAAGTGCTTTGTTGGTTCTCTTTTTCTCTGTAGTTGAATCCAGATTGCCTCTGTACCTCCCACAAGTGAAGCCTCTCATCTGTTGCTTGACCGAAGACCAGCCCTGCCCCGACATTTGGGTGACCTGCACTGTCACATTCTCCATATCTTTCTCTTCTTCTGCCTTCCCTCCCACCTGCTCTCTCCCTCCCCTCCCTCTTATCACCTCTTCCCGGCAAACCTCTGATTGGAGTAATTTGTTCAAGTCCAATCCCCTTTCTTGCTCTTGCACTTGTTTCCTCTCCCCATCTGCTGTTCTTGGGTGTGGAGCAGAGAATTGCACCCCCTGTATCCAACCTCGTGGTAGGCGTGGTGGAGCCAAAAACATCTCTTTGTCTCCCTAACTTTGGCTTTTTAGGGGGACTTTTCCCTCGAATGCCAATACTGCTGCCTCCACTGCTGCTGCTGTTGGACAGGTTACGTTTGGGAGAGGGTATTTTCTTTCCTCTTCTTTCTCCTCTTAGTCCTCCCTGTCCCCTCAACTCCTTCACCCTATGAACAATCAAGTAGATTAATTAATAATAGATCTTAAATAGCAGTCACTGATCATTGCCTCTACAGTCCCTGACACTACATTATAATTTCAAAAAAACATTGTTCCAAACATCTGCATTTGTCAAAGACTGGAGCAGCAGTCAAAGTTTCGCATAGTCACAATTTTAAGCGGGATTAATAAAATCCATTAGGGCTCTAAGAAAAAAAATCTTTTCAGCAACTAACATCCCAAATTACATATCGCACACAAATTACTCACAAACTTACCGGTCAGCGTATCTCAATGTATTAAGTGTGTGTTCAGTTGCTAAGTGACCAGGTGAAATGTTGGCAATCATGCACGTCATTGAGTCACCAACAAATGAGTCTTTTAAAACCTAGAATGAGAACAATATAGTCCAAAACACAGGAGAGCTTAGTGATCAAACTGGACAAAAAAACAGCCACAACAAAACCACTGAAAATCCAGCAAGTAAGACAAGTCTTAGTACCTGAGTAAGTTTGCTTTGTCTGAAAGGTGTGTGTGACTGCTCTTGATCAAGGGACCGAATACATTCTTTAAGCTGAGAAGAAAAAACATCTTTACATGTAAAAATCCCACCATACCTTCACAAATGTCTTTAACTTCACGAGTGTATGTGTGTGTGTGTGTGTGTGTGTGTGTGTGTGTGTGTGTGTGTGTAGCTTACAGCCAACAGGCTCTGGTTGATCTCAGCCCCCTCCATACGACTCTGCCTGTCTGGTTCTTTGGCATCTGATGCCCTCTCACTTCCTGCCAGGTCGACAAACCACATTCTACCGGATGGGACACACAAATTTCTTAGTTCAGTCATTTTACACTAAATGCTACTGGGTTTATTTGATCTGCTACACAAGAGTAGAGTAGTGCTCAAAGGAGAAAATACCATAAAAAGCTCACAATATAATAAAACACGCGTTGTCACTCACCTACCAGCTATCTGCTGGTTTGGACCTCTTAGCTGAATCTGAAGCAAGGCATGGGAACGAGAGGAGAGTGGATTCACTCCACTCATCCCCTGTGTGCGCTCCTCTGTACCCTGTGAAATCACCTTTGTAAGTGCAACAACGAATGCAGGAGGAGGGAGACAAGGGAGAGAGAGATTGAGGTTTCAATTTATGATGTTTAAAGAGGTTGCAGTAGTAGAAAATCATAGAATATTTCTTATTCGGTAATATTTTATTAAATATATTATATATATTATATATATTATATTTGGTAAGAGTTGATATCGGACCTGAAAGTATTAATATTTACTGTTGCACTTCACTCAACACTTAAGCACCTAAAAGTACTGCTGAGTGTTTCTTGTGACAACAAAAAGAGAAAAAAAGAGATTATAATAGGCATGGTTCTAGTCTATCATGTTACAAAGTATTTTGAGGGAGAAATCTGTTGAAATGCATTTAGAACTTAAAAGAACTAAGATGTGTCTGTCCTCTGCCATGACTTGACAAGCTTGCTCTGGACAGTCAACCATGAAATTTTCTTTTTTTAAATTGTAAATCTCTGATTTTGCAATCAAAGTCTTTGTATTAATGTGTTTTAATGTTGGAGTGCTAATCGGAACACTAGCTCTGAACAACACAGTGTGGACATGAGACACTTTTCAAAGAAAGGGGCAAACCTCCAGCAGTGAGCTGACTGAGTCCACACTGACATCACGCAGTCCAGTAATGTGAACCACCTTCTGTCCATCTTCCCTGGCAAATAACCTAATGAAGGAAGAAAGAAACAGAGCAAGATTAAGACGGAGAAGAAATCGAGATAAATCCAAGTATTAAGAGGAGGACATCCTTCTTTACTCCGATGATGATGTCACCAAAAAACTGGGGCATTGAGGACACAGATTTTAATTAAAAAACTGTATATATTATATGAAATTACATATATACAAGTACATTAAGTGGTGACTGTATAACACAAATATGCGACTTTTAACTGAAAGACAAATATTTCCCTTTTTAAACTGAATGCCTGCAAAATATATAATTAATCTGTGTTTTGATCAATTGCCATCTGGTCATCTTTTTATCTTTTTATCTAGTGCAAGCTCCACCTCAAAACTTCTTAAGCTCTTTTAACACAACAAAACACACACACATGCACACGCAGACTGACACAAACACACACCTTTTCCTGTGGTCCAACAGGTCATACAGCTGGCCACAGTAGATTTCAAAGAAACTGACACACACCCGCAAGGGTGAGTGCGTGTGTGTGGTCGAGAGGTGAGCAAAAATGTCCCGCACTGCCAGTGCATACAACCCCGGTCTCTCAGGAGATGAACCCAGCATGGTGTGAGTCTTCCCTGCACCCGTCTGGCCATATGCAAAACAGGTGGCTTTGCCTCTATAGGGTTACACACACACACAACGCAAATATAGATAGTTAGGGAGCACAGATTTTTAGAAACACAAAGCCAAAATGCTTACAAGCATGTACTTCAAACCCTAAAAATTGATTCATTTGGATTCTGAAGGAATGGAGGGAAGGGGGACGACATACACACCTCCAAAAGAACCACTACATCAATGCTTCCCTACCCATTGAGCATGTGCTGCACCAGAGGATATGTTGTTCTTCGATACACCTCCTCGTTGGAGCTCTCCTCCCCAAAAACCTGGTCAAAGAAGAACTTGTGCTGCAGGGACAAAAAAAAAGGGATATGGCATGAAATAAACAAAACAAGTAGGACAACGCCATATTGACATATTCACAAATTGATTATACATGTTTTTAGTATTTAGTAGTGTTTTAAGTATACATGGCAAAACAGTCCCCTCTGGACATTATATCTACCTGTAGTATGTACTCTACGAGATCCACAGCCTCTTTGCTTTCATGGACAATCACACATTCGCCGCTCGGTGTTGTCACAACATCTGCCTCTCCTCTCCTGCTCTCTGTGCGTGTCAGAGGTCTTTTCCTCACGCACACACTGATCCGCTGCTCCCCTAGTTGCCTGCAACACACATACACAAATCACAGACATTCAAAACCAGGATGATCATGTTCAAAGGAAGTAATGCTCTAATGCAAACTTTATGCTAACTTCATAATGAAATAGACACAATCACAAAAAACATAAAAAGTACTAAGTTGCGCATGCATAAGAAACCTAACCTCAGTGCTAGTGTTTACCGTTTGGATACTTCATGTGACTTTTTGAATGTTTTTCATGTTCAATATATGTTTTTAACCCTTGTGCTACCCTGTGGAGAAGACACTGGGTCAAGACAATGGGCCACTGGGTCAATACATCCGGCAAGGTAGCACAAGGGTTAACATGTCTTCAATAAGATATTCATTTGTAAGTAGGAAGCTAGCAATGAGCACAAAACAAACCACTGCAACTCACTTTTTGTTTGGGGCAGGAGGGGAACTCAGTGGTAGTCCGTAGTTGTATCCAGCTGCTCTCTTTGATTCATAAACAGGTGTTGGCTTAGCCTTGCGTTCAGATGCCCGGTTACTGCCTATTTCTGAGAAGGGTTTTTCCTTCCTAGAGATTCCTTTTCTAACGGAGTTGTTGCTGAACCTCTTTGATGCCACTTTTGCAGGCCTGGGTTTTGTTTTGTGTAATGAGACACACTTTGGTGATAATCTGGTGTGAGAGTTGTACATGGAAATTCCTTCCATGATGTCTGGCTTGGTGTTTGCTCCTGTGTGATGATCAGATTGATGACTATGGACATGTGGGCGGTTGTAATGATGATCGATGGCTTCACAACTGAAATCAAGCCGTCTGCGGACCCGTGGCGTTTTGGAAAAACTGGCTGCAGTAGCACCCTTCTCATCTTCATCATCATATACGTCTTCAGCAGGATCTCCACAACTGTCATAAGTAAAGCTACGATCCTCTACAGCGTAGCCTTCATCACCACCATCAGCATCATAATCATCATCATCATTACCATCTTCATATTCAAGGCTGTCCAGGTCAATAGTTTTAACCATTTGGATCAGATGGAAGAGCCGAGTCCTGTCCTCCATAGAGCGGATTCCCAGGATGGGATAGTCCTCCATGGTCAGCCCTGAAAGGTGAGCAGCACAACGAACACCCACTGAGGTAAACCTGAAGGGCAGGAGATAGAGAGAGACAGATGGTCAGAGGAGGAGAAGACATGGCACGTGTGAGTCTGAATGTACTGTGAGTGAGTGAGCTTACCTGGCATAGTGATGCTGTAGGCCAACCGCTCTCAGACACTCATACATGCAAAGTGTCATGTCCTCCCTTTCCTTTTCTCTCTCGTGATCTTTTACTTCACTCCACCTACACTGGGAGTGGCAAACATGTCGCTTTAGTCTCTCCATCAGTTGGTCACACGAAGCAAAGGCGTGCAAGAAATGACTGTTTAACTAGAGTAATTCTATGACAGCAGACTAAACTTACACAGAAAAGAACACAAACTTCAGTTGCCACTGCACAAGCTACCTACTGCAGCCACACTGCTTTTTCCAATGGTCTGGTCGTTCACTGTGTCACTACTACCACACTTCACTGTGGTGATGGTAAGCAAAGCACAGGACACTGGTATGATGCTGAAATTTGACACTTGATCAGGAAGGGCAGCAGTGCAGTCATGTGACACATTTGTGTAACATAGCAAATCTGATAAATATAGCAGACACAGGCATGCAATTCTTGCTTCTTCCACTACAGTAGATTGGCTGGCAGCTGCAATAGTCCTGCCATATGGCACTTGAATGAGACCCTCTTCGTGCATGCATGCATATTGCATAAGGCGAGAGAGCTGTTCATTACTGCGTTTATGAAACAACACACTGCTGCAAATCATCCCACTCTTAGAGGTCCATATTTCCTTCAGGCTGAGCCACATTCCCTACAGGGACCACGGGCTGGGATTTGAGCAACTGCTAATTCAGCTAAATTAATTACACAAAAACAACCTGCAGTGCATTTTAAATTCAATTTAAGTACAGAGGGAGTGGGTTGTTCACATGGCAGGGCGGTCTACACCCCAAAATAAAAGTATTGCCAAAATCTAAAGAAACATCACACATTATCTTAAATAGTTGGGTACCTGTGCTCAGAGAATCATTTTTATGTATAAAAAAGACTAACTGTAAAGTTGTAAAGTGTCTTCAAATGACCAGAAAAATACAACTTACCTGGTTCACTCCATACAACATAAGATAAAAAAGTGAACACGACGGTGTATTTGAACGAGCAAACTGAACTAAGAAACTGCATTAATTTTTCACAAGTTGGTAGCTTGAGTAGTATTAGCACTATTTCCGTACACAAAGTAGGTCTCCATAACGACGAAAACGGTTCGGGGAGGGCGCTTTCTTCTCCCGCTGTGGCTGTGCACTGCTCCTGTTCTTGACTGGCAGACTCACAGGTGGCGGAAATTAGGAGGATTTTTATGAAGGTCGAATGCAGAATTGTCAGAAACACAGCCGGTCAATTTACTCTCCGTTCAGCATGAAAGAGAGAGATAATCCCCCAGAGGGCTTACTGCCCACCAACAAACCTGCTAAGACAAAAAGCCTTCTCAGACTAAACCATTAAGACATTTGCCCCACTGGCTTTACAACATACGGCATTGTATGGAGATCTGAGGAATGGACTACTATTTTCTGAGTTTATTAATGATAAAACACAGGGATTATTATTGTCATAATGTTAGTTATTGTACACAATCTATGGTTAATGTATTGTATAGAGCATGCCTATAGACAACACCAAGCTCTGTACACTGGTTTACCCCCATGTATGTTGTAAGCTGTAGAATCAGACTCGGAAAATAATTAGAAATGTATTTTTTTGCATTATTTTACTTATTTAAACAATGTTAAGCCATAGGAGGAAAAAGTTCGACCATCAGCCCTTGTTTCACTGGGGACAACATTAGGCGTAACACACAACATTGGCGCTTCCTTGAACCGACCAGACCATAGAGGTTTGAGGAAGACCAGACGCATGGCTCTCTCGAAACACTGACAACGTTTGGTTTATTGTTATTATATTGTTATATTATTCGTCCGTGCATGTCCAAACAAATATAACCGATGTGTTTTATACACAAGAACATTCGTGTGTGTAATTATAGCGAGATAATGAACTAGCAGCATCAGCAGCTAGTTGCCAGGTTTCCACCAGAGCCATCCCGTGAGAATGGCTGCCATAGCAACCAGCATAACTTAGAGGTGACGTTCAGTGTCAGAGATGTAAGCTGGCGACATAAAAGGTATGTTGATTTCATGTTTTGACTGGACAGTTAATTCTAAACTTGTAGGTGCTGAATTAAAGAGGAACTGCTGCTTTTCATGAATGGTTTCAGATGTGCATTCGTCATTGGTCTCGATGACAATGGTGTGCAGAATTACGTGCCACATTTTCTTCGAAAATACAGCTTTCTATGCCATGGGAAACATTTTGACTGGGAAGGAAGAGAGAGCTTGTAGGTTACAGGAGTTTAAACTAGTGGATCCCCGGAGAATCTGTCCCAAGACAGCCTGTGTTGTTGTTTCCACCTCTCCTTTTTCATTTTATAATATTCCGTCATGTTTCCCCCATTTAAAAGAGGACATTAAAGAAGCAGATGTTCGAAACACCTGGAACACCTTGCGGCAACATCATGCACATTCTGCTACTAATCATGTCCTCAAAACTAAAATTACTTTAAAAATATATTCTTATTCAAACCAGGAAGCCTGCTGTAAGAAGTGATCAACATGTCTTCTGAGGAGGAGACTTCTTCCTCTTCTCCCCCTCCTTCATCCTCCTCACCTCCCCCTGCATCCCACTTCATCGGGAAGAAGGTGGACATTGTTGAGGCTGGGCGGGTGACCAAGCTGGTGAATGGATGCAGAGATGTACTGGTTCTGTACCACCAGGGGCAACTTCATGCAATGGACATGCACTGCTACCGTAAGCTCTGTGTGTGGGTGTGTGTGTGTGTGTGTTGTTTTTGTTGGCATGATGCATAAAGCTATAACCCTAAAGCCTGTCCTCACCTTTAGTTTTTTTTCTGTTGAAACATTTGGAAAGATGTTGACATGAATCATCCTAATCCAAATCCACATTTTTAAGTAGTGAATTAACTTTCTGCAATGACTCATCACATTTTGGAGAAACTAATTAAGAATCAGTGCTGTGTAACAACACTCGTTTTTCCACCAACAGATTCGGGTGGTGCATTACAGTATGGAGACATTGAGGTAAGTTGTATACTATTTTGTCTAAATATCAATTTGAAATATTAAAAAAAGTTTCGTTTTTTTGTCAGTTCATTGTAAAGCTCTTGTTTAAGCTTTCCTGTATATATAATAGCTGATAAATACTAAGATTTCTCATAACACTGCCACTACAGCTGCTACTATCGTATCTCTCTAATCACCTTCATGCTGTGCCAACATCAGGAGTTTAACGGGCTGCTGTGTATTGTGTGTCCATGGCACAAGTACAAGATCACACTGGCGGAAGGGGAAGGGCTTTACCAAGCTGTGGACGATCCTACAGCCAGACCTCTGAGAACACACTGGCGCTCCAAGGGTGTCAAACAGAGGATTCACAAGGTCACTGAGGTCAACGGGGATGTGTATGTAACACTGAACGACTCCAGTGAGGACATCGAGTCAGATGTCTACCAAACAGAGAGATATAGGACTGTCTTTCTCAAGGCCCAGCCCAAGAAATAGCCAATATTTAGACGGTGGACATGCAAGGATTTCTTAGGAGGATTTTCAACAAAAAAAACGTAAATGCTTCAAAGACACTTTCGGGATGTTTTTTCTGGGAAGCATATCAAAACTCTTCAGAATCTGTTCTTTATCTTCGCAATAATAATTATCAAAATTCTGTTAAGTGTGTGAGCCAATAACTCTAAGACTTTTAAGAGTCAGTCTAAGACAAAAAAGGTAATATAGGTATATATGTGTGTGTGTGTGTGTGTGTGTGTGTGTGTGTGTTTGTGTATATATATATATAAGACATTTAAACAGTAGTTGCAGGATGTGTGTCGTTTTCTCTGCTTCAGTTGGACACCTGGAGAATTTATTTTTCCATTTTTTTATACACTGTTTAGCAAGATCAGAAAACAGGGCATTACTGTAGACATTTATAATCATGTCATTTTCAAGATGTATAACTTTAAAACAAAGAACTAAATATTGATGTGTAATATTACTGTAAACAAACTATGCATTAATGCTACAGAAGATTACGCATTTCTTAATACTTTGCTTATTTTGACCAAAACACCAAAACAAAGATGGTAAATAATAAAATTTATGTTAATGTCTAATTTTCTGTCACGTTAAAACATTTTCCTAAAACTTTATTGATTGCTTCTTTTTACTGAAACCAAAACAAAGAAAATAATGAAAATGGCATCTTATCACAACAGAAAATGCAACGTTAAAGTGTCATTTTTTCGCCATTCTGACGAGTGTAAGATGTGTAACTGAAACAAAGAACTAAATATTTACGTGTAGTGTTACTGTGAACTTAATGTTAAATCAACACAACTCTAATCGTTACGTCATTTTTTGACGTGTTGTAAAATTATTGTATAATTTTGTCAATTAGTTGATTGACAGAAAATTTATCACCAACTATTTTGTTAATTACTTTAGTCATTCAATAAGCAAAAATGCCAAACATTTACTGGTCCCAGCTTCTGAAGTGTGAGGATTTGTAATTGCTTATAATGTTAGAGGACTATAGACAAAACAACATTACTATTTGTTTTCAATTACTGTGGCTGAGTAGACCTTTTGCTCCTTTTGAGGTTGGACTGAGTTACGCTGTGAGTTACATGGTGTCACACATGTCTAAGTACTAATAAGAATGATAAGGTTGTAATTTGCTTAACCTAACAAGTTGAAAAAAACTAGCTAAGAAACAGACAAATGTCAATCAAGCAGATAGAACAGCATATAAAATATGATGCTTCAGGATCAGGTTAACCACAAAGTAGGTTTACTAATACTACAAGGAATTTACTTTGGTATATTTGTGCATAAATAAGCATAGTAGAGAAAAAAATGCACAATACATTTTTTTTAATGAAAATTAAGGTTATGGATTAAATATCCAACCGTATACAGCATAAAGTAGTCAAAGTGAGCTCCACATCAACCACCTACGACAGTAAAGTGCTACTTCCACATTACTGCGTTACTAACAACAATCCAATAACAGTAACTGGGCTGTTCGTCAACACCTGTGTGGGTGTACCATTACGCTATACGATACATCAGACGCTAGGTGGCAGCAGCGCGTCGTGTGTCGTTTAGTCTGCAATGATACAGTAGAAGAAGACGAACATGGTCGCAGCGCGGTGACGCACAAAGAAGCTTTATTATGGCAGATGTGGTGGGTAACATCAGCAGTGAAAGTGGCTGTTTTTTTCCCACAAGTTTCCCCGTTTTTACTTAACTTTACATTGTTATAAAATCCAGAAAAGCGCTCTAAATTGCGTGGTTGTTGTGTAAAGTTTCAGATCAAAGATGGAAGCTAACGGAGGATAAAGGTCCAGGACAACAACAGTTATCACTCTTCGTTTCAACCAAATATCTTGCCGTGATGGCATCAGGTATGTCTCGCTTAGCCTGGCTGATACACATACTAAAAGTGACTTGTTTTACAGTTTGCATGTCCTGTGTTGTACAGTAAATGTTTGAAAGACGGACTGGTTAGCTTCTTAGCTTTAGCACATTACATTATCTTAAAGTGTTCCCAAATTTTCTTCAGAGGAGGAAATCAATCTGCTGGTCATCGTCGTGGATGTAAATGCGATATGGTGGGGTCAGCAAGCTCAACGTGAGCCAGAGGTAGTGCCATTAAATTGGATATTATTCCGACTTGTGAATGGTTTTAAAATGTGGCTGAGGCTAAACAACCGTCCTCTTGTCTCCGTGCAGTTCACCCTGTCAAAGTGTCTGGATGCAGTCATGGTGATGGGGAACTCCCACCTCGCCATGACCAGGTCAAACAAGCTGGCTGTTGTCGCTAGCCACTGTGAAGACAGGTAACTTTTATACAACAGTATCCAGTTGTGAAAAGTAATCAAGTATATTTACCGAAGTGCTGCACTTAAGTGCCATTTTAAGGCGATTTACTTTACATGAATATTTTTGTTATATTTTATTCCACCGCAGCTCAAAGGGAAAATATTATACTGTAGTCATCTTACTATAGTTCAGTTAATTTACAGATTATGTTTTTACATAAGAAAAATAGATGAAGAGCTTATAGAATACACTACATTATTATTATTATTATTATTATTATTATTTTTGGCCCATGACCCATTACAGATGCCATGAGTTGTTAGCAGTTCTGCCAAAGAGTGATTTCTTCTTCAAACTTATCAGATGGTTTCATTGAAATAACAGTTTTTATTCCCAAAGAGGTCAAATCAAGATTAATTCTAAAGTTTAAAAAAATGAATCCATATTTCTGGACAGGACTGTTATTTTCTTTATTTTTCTTTTATATCCCATTAATAATCTCTTTTGAGGGGGCTCGGCGCCTAGGTTGTGAACCCTTGTTCTACACGACCTAACAGTATTTAAAATAGTTAAAACTAGCTCCACCTCGACCAGCTACAACAGTAAAATGCTGCTCACACATTAATGCAATAATATTAATAATGTAATAATGTCATGTATGATCATATCACTCACATGGGCTGTTTTTCTGCAGAACATTTACAGTATTTTTACATTGTTCTAATGTTCTTTGTTTTACTTAAGTAAGGAAAGTACTTCCTCCGTCATTGTCAGTTTCCATGATTGAAACTGTATTGATGAATGTAATGTTTTGCTCCTGTCACTGCTTATTTGCACAACATCTCTCCCACTTACTTTATTCCAGTCACTTCCTGTATCCCAGTAAGAGCTGGAGAGGTGAGGACGGCGGTGGGGATGATGCTTACTCCAGCGGGGATGGAAAATATGAACTCCTGTCAGTCGCCAATAACCTTATTGCTGAAGAGATCAGGAAAGTTATGTCTAAAAGTAAGTAGAAGTCTGTTTAAATGAACATAGTATATAAACAGAAGATCGACTCTCTCAGCATACTCAAAGCAAAAAATGTTGGTTACTGTCTTTGCGTTGTGTTATAGCTTTTTATTTTCATGTGTTTAATGGCGCTGTACAGTGTTGGTGTCACGTTACATTTTGCCGTTTGTCTTACGTGATTCCAGCTGAAGTGAGGGGAAATTCAACTGATACCTTGTTGGCTGGATCCCTTGCCAAAGCTCTCTGCTGTATCCTTTCAATTAACACCGTTTTACAATTTTATAATTTATTACATATAGTGGATGTTATTTAATTAAGATCATCTAAGAATAAGTAAAGCTACTAACACAAGAATCCATTCCCATTAATGAATGACTGAACTGAAGTTACAAAGGTACACTTCTAAGTTAAGAAGTGAAAGGTACAAGCTATACAGATACTGTAATCTGCATGCTTTTTTCTTTCTGAACACAACAGTGGGTGTTTTCCTTAATCCTTTCGATATTCAGATATTCACAGGGTCTCAAAAGAGCTGGAAGGTAAATTTAAATGTTGTTTATTATTACTCCTAATACTGCTCTCCAATGAGTACTGTTTTTCCTCTCAATATTTTATTAATGTTACCTTTTTTCTTTTTTATAGTTGGACAGGAGATAAAATCAAGAATATTGGTAAGCTCTGAACTGTGTCATTTTACGAGTGCTTTTGTTTTTGTTATTCCTGTTATTTTGAACACAGCCTCTGTGTTTTACTGGCCAGGTGATAAAAGCAGCTGAGGACTGTGCCCTCCAGTACATGAACTTCATGAATGTAATTTTTGCTGCCCAGAAGCAGGTAAAATCATTGCTCTCGCTTGTGTTTTCTGTTAAATTCTTGTAACTTTAACGTAAAAAAAAATAAATGTGCTTTTTTTTTGGTATTTTAAAACAGAACATCCTGATAGATGCCTGTGTGCTGGACTCTGACTCAGGTCTCCTTCAGCAGGTACGTTTTTGCGGCTTTGTTTGACATCATGATGGCAAGTACCGCACCAAAGCTGAACCTGAGTAACGAACTGCTCGTGCGTTGAAAAGCATATTAAATAGCATAACATCCATGTTAAGTGACTCTCACACCACTTTGTCTTTAGTTTTCAGTATATCAATCTCATCAGCGTTACGTATGCCGGGGGTTTGCTTGTATTGTGCTGTCCTAACCTATACCCAGTTAGTTTTTTACCTTCAGGCGTTTTGTTTTGTAGGCTTGCGATATAACTGGAGGATTGTACCTCAAGATTCCACAGAAAGTTGCCCTGGCACAATACCTTTTGGTGAGAGTGCACTTCAGATTTCCATGTTTCTAAGATGCTCATAAAGGGCCGCTCTGTGTTGATGATGGTGTTTTCTGAACAGTGGGTGTTCCTGCCGGACTCCGAGCAGCGATCACAGCTGGTGCTGCCGCCGCCTGCACATGTGGACTACAGAGCTGCATGTTTCTGCCACCGTAACCTCATCGAGATTGGTTATGTGTGCTCAGTTTGTCTGTCAAGTAAGTCCGAATCCCAGTTAGGAGAAACAAATGCACGACAACAATCTTTATAATAATGGCCAAAGCTGCAGTTTTTGTGGTTACACTTTCTTTTGTCTTCTCTTTCAAGTATTCTGCAACTTCAGCCCCATCTGTACAACTTGCGAGTGAGTTTAGTAGCAACACGCTAACTTCAAGCAGACGTCTTTAATACAAACCCTATTTCCTCTGAACACTTGGCAACATCTTCAGTTACGCAACATGATTTCCTCTTTACTTTGTCTGCAATATGATCTAAAATCTGTTTCTTTTTTAGGACTGCCTTCAAAATCCAACTACCACAGATGGTCAAACCCAAGAAGAAGAAACTCAAACCATTTACATGACGTTTGCTGGGATTACACTGATTTTGTGAATTTTGTTTCCTTTTTTTTTTACCTAACATTGACTGTCTCTACAAGGAAGCTGATATTTTACTTAACTGCTCTCAAAATAATCCCTATTAATCATTTCAGTCTCATCTCAAAGTTCATTCCACCTTAACAAATAAGTGTTAAGTGCTTTCCTGACAAATTTGGCCAATTAGAATATATGCAAATAAAACATGCACTCCAACATTCAGCCTGAGGATATAACATTTGTTCACAAGGCTTATTGTTTGTGGTTGTTTTGTTTATATTGAAACACACAACAACCTTTAGCAATTCATAATGTCAGAAACAAAATAATCCACTCAGCCTACATGTAAATGGAGTTACTGCTTTTGGAAAAAAAAAGAAATTGATGCATTTTTGTGATGTAAAATTTTATACAATAAAACAAAAGAAACTCACACATTATGTTCTTGGAAATGTTTGTCACGCAGCTTTTGATGAGTCATCTTTTTCTTTTTTAATTGAAATTTATTGACGATAATAGCAAAGTTAAGCAATTATTTTCTAATGTTTCCGGTCATTGCTTTTCATTGTTTGTTTATCACTTCAGCTCCTCAACAGCTACTCCACTATTACCACTTGCACACGAGATATATATATATATATATATATATCTCCAGCCCTTTGTCTCTTCATATATATATATGAATGAAACGGGCTAAATGCAATGATGTTTTGCTGAGTGAATCAACGATCATGAGAGGAAGAACCCTCAACTCTTAACAGTCAATATTGTTTGAATGTGGAATTCCAGTCAGCGTAGTGTAAAGTAGAAATCTTTATTCAGGGGTCATTCAGTAAACTCAGCATGACTCCTAACACAACCACTTCCTGTATCCCATTCTGAAGACTGCCCTTCTATGATGGAAATTGCTTCAGTTCAAATTAAGATATTGAAAAAACAGGTGGAAATGTCTGCAGTATGTACAAAGTCAGTTTGAAACCAGTGGAAGAAGGGTAGATATTCTGCACAATGTCCTGGCGATCATCGAGGGATTGGAACAATGTTGCATCTGAAAAAGAGAACAAGGACAGGCTAGTGACTAATGTGAACCACTTTATACCTGCTAATACCAACAGACAGCTGATTAAATTATGAATCGTGGATCTTAAGGTGGAGATGCTAAAGAGTATTTTACCAATATCGTTGCCATTTATCAAAGTAAAACACATTAACGCACTAAGAGCAACAGATTTCTTTGCTACTGTGGGCTCTGCAGCTTTCTCTGCTTCTAAATATCAGCTGCTCTACCAGACTCTCAAATGACAAATCCGTGCCAATCCAAATACACGATCCTGCTTGTGTCTGCAGCACTCACCCCAGCAGACCTCTGCCTGTCCATCGCTTTGGAGTCAGGCTCATCTGAGCTTTCTGGCCATCCCGGATGACTGAGACACGTAATGGTTTCTGGAAAAGGACGTGACATTGCAGTTTACACTCCAGATATTAAGAAAAGTAACCTTTGGTTGGACAACAAGAAAAAAGCATAACCTAGTAGCATAACGTAATTGAACCTGAAGACTTTCTAAATTATTCTAACAAAAGGTCTGATAGACATCAAATTGCACCACAAAACAATTACAGTGACAAATGCTTAACAATAAAAAACTGTTTTATTTATTTCATTATTAATCAAAAGCTTACCCCTTCGCTGTGTTGCACCACAGAAGCAATATTCTGGAGGTTCTGGAAGTTCTCAGTGTTCACAGAACCAAACTCAATGACTTCATCACCGACTCTGAGCCCCTTTGGGATGAAACAAGTAATTACTATAATCACAGGAACAAAAACAGCTACTTTTTCAGCCTCAACTTCAAAGAATTGTGTTAGTTTGGCTGAAACAACAGACAGATACAAACGGGTATTTCACATCACTCACAGCTCCACAGGCGGGTGAGCCTTGTGTCACAGCATCCACCCGTGCAAAGGGAGGAGGAAGAGTGACCTGCTGGTCCATCGCCTCTTCTTGAGCTTCTGCCTCATCCTGTTCCCGCTTGGCTTTCTCTCGAGCGTGAAGCTTGTGCAGAGCTTCTTCTATATCCGCCATTATTTGCTTGTGATCGTTCTGCAGGCCTGAATCATGATCAGAGCATTACCGTTAAAATGACAGTGGACTGAAAAGAAATGACGAAAAAGCTTATTTTTAAACAGAGAAATATGTTGATATAGATTTGTTAACTGATTAGTCGATTGGCAGAATTTTAATAGGCAACTATTCTGATAATAAATCAATGGTTTAAGCAAAGATGACATTGTCTGGGTGAAGTGTCTTCAATGTGAGGATTTGCTGCTTTTTTATATTTTTTATGGTGGAAAATGAAATATCTTGGACCTGTGATGTGATGGGAACTTCACTGTTTTCTTACAATTTACAGATTAAACAACAACCATCAGGAAAAAAATTGGCTGATTTATTAAAAATAAAAATACTAGCAGCAGCCATTCATTGATATACTGACACACCTTTAAAAGGTGATTTTGTTTGAAATGTATTGGTCCAAACTTAATCTACCAATTATTATTGTCATGTATTTTGCTGACAGTGTCCAGAATAACATTTAGATTTCTTAGATAAATTATCTAAAAACACGAAACGTTTTACCTAAACGTTTAAATGTAATGTTCTAACTACTGCATCTTGGTGTCACATAATAAACTGTATGTTGGAAAACATCAGGTGGCTGTGGTTTCAGTGACATAGGTGCATCCCTTCAGTATACTGTTAGCTACAGCTTACAGTGAGTATGCAATAACTAAACATCATACAATGACAATCTACTTGGCGTTATTGTAGCATGATTACGACTCCATCGCCTTAATTGCCAGACTTTCACATTATGTTAACGTGGGTTACAGGAAGTTGTTACTTCACCTGAAACAGTGGGTCACAGACAAATGTCAATAACAACAAACACGCTGCTGCTTACATGAAATACTGTGTCTTGCTGTCCTGATCTGGTATAAATTAATATCTGATCGAGGGTAGCCCTCTTCGTCAACCAATGGTCCTTCAACTCCGACACCCTGCTGTAAACATAAAGTAAAGAGAGAAAAGCATGTTTAGCTAACTGGCTACATATACAATTGACGCCTGTGGCCTTGGCTTAGTAACTGATTATCTGACAAACTTACGTCTTCCAAAACATCGTAATAAGCTTTTATCTGCTCTTCAATTTCGTCTTTCTTTTTAACAAGGTTTTTTACATCATCCATTGTTATTTCCGACTTTCCAGAACTGTTTTCCTCTGTCATCTTCATGTCTGAGGCTACATCCGGGGAGCGTTGTTCCTTCCGGAAGCGTTGTGGCAGCGTAGGCGCTTTACTGCCCCCCACTGGTCTATCTTATCCAAGTGTTGTCTTGTAGCCACAAAATAATTCACAGCCCTTTTTTCATTTACAAAATGATCTTCCCAGAGAAGGTTGCACAAATATGACTGCTAATATTAATTTCACATTCAAACACACAGTTTAGTACATTATCATTGGTGTGAATGCTGGAAGCGTGGGTGATGTCATCGCCAGAGTGGAGAGCAGTTGCAAACATTTCTGCTTAAATTGCTCGCCTGTCTACAATTGTCAATCTTCATACATCATTTTAACATCAGTTTGTAGAGAAATCTGTCCCGGTTCAGAAAATGTAGCTACTTAAGCTATTGGACATGCAGTTTTTGAACTGTGCGCCTTGAAGCATGATAAAGTTGTCCAACTTTCTCATTGACTGTAATGCATTTTTGTCTCTTAAACTCTGGAGGAAAATACAAAAGGAATTGATTTAGCGATTTAGCCATCATTTCTTCACTTTTTTCAATGACAATGTACTTTCAGGCCCCAGTTATTGCACGCACACACACACACACACACACACACACATACACACACACACCCACAGAGAGACAGACAGACACACACACAGACACACAGACAGACAGACAGAGAGACACACAGACAGAGAGACAGACACACACACACACACACACACACAGACAGAGAGACACACACACACACACAGACAGACAGACAGACAGATAGACAGACAGACACACACACTAACACACAGAGAGACAGACAGAGACACACACACACACAGAGACAGAAACACACACACACACACACACACAGACAGAAACACACACACACACACATACACAGACAGACAGACAGACAGACAGACAGACAGACAGATGATTCTGTGGTGGTTGGATGAATCACTAAGGCGGATGACACGGAGTACAGGGCTGTTGTGGACAACTTTGTCACGTTGAGTAAGGAAAACCACCTCCAACTAAACGTGACAAAGACTAAGGACCTGGTGGTAGACCTGAGGAGGACCAAGGGGCAGGTAACCCCTGTCTTCATTCAGGGGGTCAGTGTGGACATTGTGGAGGACTACAAGTACCTGGGTGTCCACATTGACAACAGACTGGACTGGGGGAAGCACACTGATGCCCTCCACAAGAACGGCCAAAGCTGTCTCTTTTTCTGAGGAGGCTGAGGTCCTTTAACATCTGCAGGACGATGCTCAGGATGTTAGATGAGTCTGTGGTGGCCAGTGCTCTCCTCTACGCTGTGTGTCTACCTTATGTGTCCCACCCATTTGTTTTTATTTGTTCTATTTCCAATTTTGTCTCTTAACTTCCAGTTGCTATTGCTGGTGATAGTGAAAATAGGTCACAGTTAAGATCTTGATCGGTTTACACAGCCTACAACTTTGAAAATAATATTTTCCCATATTTTTGGAAGCCATCTGGGCTGACAACACCACATACACCACGTTAGAGTAAAAAGGCAATATGGTGCAGATTTGGCTATTAACATTATTTGCATTCTTCACAAATGATCTCTAAATCAGACGATTTTTTATTTGTTGGTCTGGTTTATCAACATGAATTAAAACACAGTTTTTCACCCTATGTAGTATCTAATGTATATTTAATAGATTATATAATTTGGAATAATTATCTGACACATTATTAATCGTGTGTCGTGGAAAACTGGGCTTTGTGAAATAGTGTAACTAATGAACCTTCACAGTGACTTTGTGTTTTGGATCTAACTAGTCTCCAAGACTAACAGGACCATCTGATCCCAATTCCAATTCTGGTGTAGATAGAAATGAAAATACATATATACACACAACTGTAGAATAATTTTGTGTGGTAAATTCCTCACATTCACATATATTCAATAGATATACTAGCTAATAAATCACATTCTATGCAAAAAAAATCAATTTCACAGTTGAGAAATGTTATCCTCAGTAGAAATACCAGTAAAGCTTGTATGTCAATCACACTAATTTATAATTTTTATAAACTCCCCATCGTGAAATCCTGCTCTACTGCAGACCTGGAGGAGTGTAGATATTTTGACAGATGGTGTTCAGCAGGCGAGGGAGCCAGATCAAGTCCATCTGTTTGCATATGGAGTAAGGGCTCTCGTCTCAACTACACCTGAATCTGCAGGGTTAATGCAATAGGCCAGGGATGCTGCAACAGCAGCAACAACAGATACTTTTCCTTAAAATGGGTTCAATTAATGGTTTATTCTCTCCTCAGTTGGTTCAAGGTCAGAGATGTTGCTGAAATGGTGATTAAAGATTAAGATTAAAATTAAGTATATTGTTTAAGATTATGTATTATTTATTTATTTTAGATTATGTAATACTAATGGTTTGTCTCAGTCACATAATGAAAAATGAAGACACTCATACTCCTTTTTCATTTTTATATTGCAATTTGTTTCCTGTTTACACACAATATGCACACATATACATAACCTTAAGGTGGTTAAAACAGCTGTGTTGAGTGAAGCTTGGTTAATAAAAGTGGCTTTCTCCAGGAACAGGAAACACACATGAATCTCAATCAAGTCTTGTTTTGGAGATGCAGAACACTGTGACAAAACCAGTTAGAGCTAAAAATCCATGCCAGTCTGCTAAGAGATCCCAGCAAGACACAGTGTGTGTGTGTGTGTGTGTGTGTGTGTGTGTGTGTGTGTGTGTGTGTGTGTGTGTGTGTGTGTGTGTGTATGTGTGTGTACACATCCAGTGCATAATGTTGAAAAACATGGATAGGCACATAGGGAAAAACATGTGGGGGTTGCTCAGGTGGGAAAAGAAAGCGCAACTACAACAGCTGACTATGATTTGTTAACTCCCCTTAAAGGATAGGTTCTCCTTTTGTTCATGTCTGAATTAAACAATAGCCAGGTGCGCATATGTACACTGAAACAGGTTTTGCTTTCTGTAATCAATCCTCCTGTTCGTACTGGCAGATAAAGGATCCCTTCCTAATAAGGTTTTAATGTAAGTGATGGAGGACAAAATCTACATGCCTCTTTCTGTGAAAACCCACATTCCAAAGTTTATCTGAAGCTAGTATGAGGCTTTAGAACTCGAAATTAGACAAACAAAGTGGGTATCCTGCAAAGTTAAAGGGGGTTTAGTAAAAAAATCCCTTCACCACAGCTTCTGAGGAAATGCCGAGAAAGAATTGTTATTTACTGCTCAAGCCTTATATTAGCTTTAGGTAAAGTTTTGAATACACTTTTGCACAGAACAAGGGCTGCGGATTGTATCCCACATCAGTTACATTGAAAGCGCATTAAGAAGAGGTCTCTTAATGGCCAAGATGAACAAGAGGAATGAATATAACAAGCAAAACCTGTAGTCAATGCTAAGATGCTAAGGACTTGAACATTTTTTAACCTATCCTAGATTCTCAAAATGACCACCAAGACACACATCAGCAGAAGTGAAATTAACTATTCATAGCAAGGTTGAAGGATTTGGAATTTTCTCAGAGTACGGTCTGACGGCCAAAGTATTTGTAGCTTCAATAGTTTGTGCTTCAATAGGGTATCTTAATACAATAAGCTTTGTCTGAACTTTAAAATACATTTTTATAGAGAATTAACCCCATTTTAGGAATTTCTGTATTTGCTTCACTACTCAGCTGTGGTGGTTTCTGCTCTGACCAACATGTAGCGTGGCCTTTTAAATACTATTATTACTTTACTGCTTTACTGATTTTTGGATGTTGTTTACACATGTTGGCTGTAAACTTTTACTCTTGTGATGGGTTAGCTGCCTTGTAGCTCTTCAAGATTGTAGCTAACGAGTACACATGCTTCTTCATGCTCTGCTGTAACTATTAAAAACAATGAAGGAAAGGAAACATAAAAGTAATGATATTCTCATTCATTGAATCCTGAATTATATTTTTTATCATTCCATTTTACCCAAGAACAAATAATTTGCCTTTGGTTAGTATGCATTTAATACTTTTCGTACAATCCTCAATATTTGTTGAAAAAAAAAAACCCAAAACATGTAAACATTTCTCACAATGCATCTGAAACTTCACCGACAACAATTATAATAATTTCAATGAATATAATGTACACCATTATAACATATAGTAGATATATAACACATAACATTCAGCGGTGTTTGTGTATTAAAACCTGGGGGCCTGTAAAATGTCTGACGCGTGTGTGTATTTGTATTTACATATGGCAGCGTAATACAGTGCAGTCTAAGATTGCATTTGCTTTTCAAAAGACAAAAGGGAAATGTGGATCTAAGACTTGTCTCTCCTGCTGCAGTCAGAAGATTCAGATTCTAGTTGCATCCTCCTGACCGTATTTAACAGCAGACTAGCACATATAGAGAGCACTATCTATAGGATTTATCACATCAGACCCAGTGTAGGCTTTGAGAGTTCAGCAAGGGCATTATAAACCATTATAAATACTGCATATGCATATTTGTGCTGATTCAAATGGAATCATCAAAGTCTTTGTCTTGTTTCCTAGCTTCTTTTTGACAGGTAAGATTCAGAAAGTAAAGAGAGTTAAGATGAGCATGTTTAACAAAAGTGTTGATGTGATGCCTTACACTGTACTGGAGACAACAGAGGATTTCTTGATGCAAGTACAAATTATAATTGCATCCAGCTCGAGCGGTTTCATGTACACTTCTGACATATCAGCACTATACTTTCCCTGTAATTAAGCTAGCTTGCAGTAAACTGCTCATCTAAGCACCTGTAAGCACATCAAACACTTCTGCTGCTAGGATTTCTTAATATTAAATGCTGTATGCAGCAATTAAAACTCTTAGCCACAAGAGCCACATATACATTCCATGATTAATTGGGAGGTAGAAACAGTCTTCATAGAAGCTGCACGTACAATAACATCAAAAAGATGCAATTTCCCATTTGGATTATTGTGTCTCCATGGAACCTAACAATACCATGGTGGGCAATGGAGCTTAATAATAATGGTCAACAGTAGAGGCCATTATATTATGGCTGTGTTTTAGTACTAATCTTGCTTTTAGGATCTAAGTTTAGTTAAGTCCTGTTTGTCCTTTTCTCTCATAGCTACTAAAGGGGCTAAAGGGAAATTTATTCCAGCTGCAGTGAGGGAAGCCACAAGCCTGGAAGCTGTTTTGAACTAAAACCTCATAATAAGAAACATTAATGGAAACACTTTCAAAGCCATCAGTCAGAAGCTGAAATAACATAAAA
The DNA here is from genome assembly GCA_036024295.1 of Nannoperca obscura. Classification (NCBI taxonomy): domain Eukaryota; kingdom Metazoa; phylum Chordata; class Actinopteri; order Centrarchiformes; family Percichthyidae; genus Nannoperca; species Nannoperca obscura. Next base: position 8,675 of record JAVQJL010075123.1, on the reverse strand, counting down.
ATAAAACCCATCACCCATTTCAGGACACTGCAAGGGGTTTCTCCATCCCCTATTTACCCATTTAGGCTCATATTCATGATAATACATTAATTAAATTTGGCATCTGTACATACACATACATATTATATACATACATGCAAACCAATGTCTACATGAAATCCATGGCATCTGATATATATACATATAGATACATATATGCAGTATATATGCACATTGTTTGAATGAGTAAAGCCAGTGGAGATGACCCAGGTGGGGATGGCTAGTGATTCAGAATATACACCCCAGGCCCATTTTTCCTGGTTTGTGTGTCCATCTTTGCCCAAGAGTATGGGCTGAACGAAACCTGCCCAGAGAACTGGAAGCCAAGTCTTTGATATGTATGGTTTTTGAATGGTAACCTGCATATTGATAGAAAAATAAAAGTGTCCAAAACAAAATTTTGGCTTTGACAGTGAGTGTAAAGGTAACTGTAACCTTTGGTTCCAGCATGACACACAGAAAATACTACTTGCATTTCACTGATCTTTTAGCTTTTACACCCTTCTTCTTCTAAAATGTCTTCAAAAACGTATATAGAAACCAACATAAACCAGCAACATAGTTTTTCCAGGGAAATAATTGTACCATACAAAGTAGGCTACTTATCACCAATGTGTTTACCCTGGAAGTTATAAAGCAAGAAACAGTAATCAAACCTTGCTTTACTTAAACTATCAGTTTTTTGGAATAACCATGAAAAGTCTTCCGATTGGGATTTAGTGACGCCTGCACTTAAGTTTTGGAGGGGATATCTCACATTTAGTTTGAAGCAAGTATCTCCAGTTATTCACTATATATTCACTATATGCACTGGTGATTACGTGTTGCTTCAGGTAATTTTTTTACCATAACATCGATCCCTATTTCCCTCACTTTAATAACAATCATCAAACAAAATAACAGTGTCTAGGGTTTTGCAGAATGGTTCAGTACTGATGGGTTTTGTTTTTACTGACGTAAGGGTTGTGAAATTAATTAAGTAATAGATCCATGACTTTGAAGGCTTATCAGAGATTTAACTTAGTATGAGACAGGATTATACAACTCAAGAAAGATATCACGGCAGTAAAGAGTAGAAAAATCACATTCAGGTTACCAGGAAAGTGCACTTGCAAGTATTATATTGGCTAACAGTGAGTGTTGCCAAATGCATTACGTCAATGCAGTGGCCTCATTGAAATGAATGAGGCGGACTGCATTTTTTCATAGAGTACTAATGTTGGTCTGAACGCGGACTAAGCCCACAGCTAACAGAGCTCTAAGCCCTGAGCTTACAAGGGTCTCGCCAAGGCTAAGGGTGAAATGCCCAAGTTGGCTATTAGTTCAGATGGCAACAGTGGTTTAGTATCTGTTTCTTCAAGAAGCAGTCAGTACTATTGCCAGAGCAGTAAGTCGAGGAGTTCAGCCAGCAGCAGAATACATCACATGGGCTGACATGGTCGTTTTGCATTACTTAAAGAGAATTCTTTCATGACAAACTGAACGGCTTTTATAGTCAAGTATTCTGGGAAAACTCCAACGAACTGCAATCTTCCCTCTCACCATGGTAAAGAAGAAAGTTATGACATGGCTTGAAAGTCACACCAAAGCGCTCTAGCAGATCTAATTAATCTTGTCCATGGCCGATCTTTTTGTACTTCCATTAGATGGCCTAGGGGAAAGGTGCAAAACTGCTGGTTGGACAAACACTATGGTTAAGCTCGACTATGCTCGCTGGGTATTTTCTATTGGAATAATGTTGGCAGGTATTGAGCTTTGTGTCTCATGTTACACGTGCTTTTATTGAACAACAGGCTCTCTCCTTTGCAAGAGGCAGAGCACTAGAGGCAAGTGGCATATATCTATGCATAGACATAAGTTAATTATCCATCTTTTGTTAAAATGGCTTGAGGAACATAAATATGCCCATTACAGTGTCACTTTTTGTTGTTGTTGTTGTTGTTTGTGTGTCCCTAAACACTTTGCTGATTCACTGTTGGCTTCTCTCAGGAGCTGCAACATTGTACTTCTGCCCATGAATGCACAAGCTCACAAGAGGCACATTAGAAAAATACACACATATATAGTATAAATATCTCACATAATATTTTTTCTCACACTTTCACTCACTCACACACACACACACACACACACACACACACACACACACACAAACACACACACAAACAAACACACAAAAACAATTAAAAAGACCAAAACAAGCTTCATTAAAGAATATCTGACCACCTTAAAGGATCATTCCAGTTCATTATAATTCTGGGTCTCATTTTCATAGGTTTGGACATCATTCCTGTCTTAATAATAACATGCTGACCAAGTTAATTAAATTGCCACAACTGTCCTTTGTAAACATCCATCGCAGTTTACAGAAAGACTTCCTGTTAACTTTGACCTACCATATTTGCCATAGTTAGGAATACACAGTTTTCCTATGTAATTAAGAATTATTACCAGTATTATGGTTGCACTTTCAGTTTTACAAGAAAGTGGTTTAGATCATCCGGCTAAATTGTTGGCTTTGTTTACAACCTATCTGGCTGCTCGTTTCTTGACCTGTCTGACTTTGTTGTAGTTTTCTGTCACACTGTGTCCACATCTCAGCAATTACTCTGGTGAACACATTCTTATAACCAATAGAAATAAAAACCAAAACTATTGAAACAAGTCTCAAATTGTAAAATAAATCAGAATCAATCTTTAACTTTTTTTGTTACATTTTTAAGATGAGATAGCATCCTGGAAATAAAAGATGCCAATATATGAACACAACTCCCTCTTCTTCTCTTCATCCTTGTCCATCATGTCTATAAGAGACAGCTCTATTTTATGAACGCGTAGACATTTTAAATCATGGCCAAAGACAGCCACATAACTTCTAATATTTCAAATATAATATTTCTGTTAGATAAAAATGATAAAACTCTGATTGGTATATTCACTGTGTATTTTTGTCTGGATTTCATGTCGGAAATGAAATGCACAACATTTGTACAAAACACTGACATTTAAATATTATCCAGCAGTTCCAATGCAACATATGTTTTATACAATTTTCAATGTGTGACTGATTTCACATGATTGTCCTCAGAAACTGTACAATTTGGACCACTACATGATGAATCCTCAAACAAGTTTTGCATCGCTAACTTGAATATTTTTGTCTAGAGGTCTCCACATGGAGTACATTGAAAGAGAATAGAACATATTGAGTGTTATAGATTTGGTTATCCTAAGTCCTGCTCCCAATTCTTCTCCTTTTCAATTAAGTCTTGCCTTTTGACCTGGACACAGCAGATTAGACAACATTGACATCTGCAACTCCTTTGCAGAGAAATCAATACACCCCCTGGGTAAATTGTAGGATGTCCATATCTTTCTCTCTGTGCTTTGTTCTTAACCTCATAGTAGGCCTAGTTAATCTAGACAAATGTAGTGGCTCACACATTGTAGTTCAATTAATTGGGGCTTTCAAACCTTAATGTATTCTCAGCAATGAGGAGACAGAACTATTTTGCTATCATACAACAACAAGCAACTCTGTGGCCCTTCAATTTTAGGCATGCATTAATAAATACCTATCAAATCAAATACATCATCAAATACAGTACTCGTAATAAATACATAAAAGGTAGTTTAGGGAAAAGAACATTTTAACATCAGCTTCTCTCTATATATCAAACTTTTGATTTGAATTGTGACTGGACCCTGAATGTCATTAGCTTAATCAATAGTCAATAAGTCAGTGTGTTTAGACAGTTATTGATGCATGTTCATTTTACTTGATGAAATATTGATGTACACATCTGCGATTGCATGTTGGCTGTTTGGTTTGCTGATCTTCCTATATTGGCTTCTAAGTTTGTAGTAATGTGTTGTGTGTTGTTTTTGGCAGTATAACATATCTGAGGCATGAGAGTTTTTAGTTCTTAAACATTGACAGTGAAAGTTAAATTTTCACTCATCTTTATAGTTTTGTTTTGAATTTCCCTTTTCCCCAACAATTGCAAATAGTGTCTTTCAACCTTCATTCTTGCTGTCTTTTTCTTTTCTTTCTTTCTTTTATTTTTTACCTCATCATTGTCTGGCAGTGTTTGTTTCTCTAGAGGAAGTCACTCTGCAACTCATTGGAGAGCTGACTGACGGCCACCTCACTATGTTGCGATCCTTTAAGTATCCTGGCACTCTGCTGAGGGTTGTAGTCTGTAAAGTTTTCTCTGGTACCAGTAACTGTTTTTGAGCAAGGACAGTGTTTGCAGGTCCTGTGGTTCTCTGGTAGCCCATTTGACAACTTTGTGGAGTTGCACTCTTTTTTATGGTGGGATTGTCTGCAAGTTCTCTTCTGTGTGGAGCAGCATTCACAGAGTGTTCTTCTGCACTGGGCCACATCTCGACAGAGGAACTTGCGGAAGTTGGGCTTGAAGACCAGATAGATAATAGGATTGTAAAGGGTGGAGGACTTGGCAAAGATAGCTGCAAGAGCAAAAGCCATGGGTGGTACAGCAGCAGAGTCACCAAATGCTGCCCACATGGAGACAATGGCATATGGACTCCATGCTGTCAGGAAACCGATGCAAACTGCAACAGAAAGCTGAAAAGAGACACAGCAACTTTCAAAATACATTTTTCATTTCAACACATATTTACTTAGACCTATATAGTGTCTTAAAAAGTGAACATGCATTTACCTTAATGATAAGTGCATGTGCATTGGTGATCTTGTTCTGCGGGGACATGTGCTGCTGCACAGCCTGGCGGGAGCCCCGGACGGTGAGCAGGATGAATATGTAGGACAGAAAGATGACAGTGCAGGGCACAACGTAGCATAAGAAGAAGAGGCAGATGATGTAACTCATGGCTGCAGGGTTTTGGCTGGGAGCATGCCAGTTGATGCAGCACGCTGTACCGTAAGGCTCTGCCCCATACTGTCCCCAGCCCAACAGGGGACCTACAGCAAAGACTCCAGCGTAGCACCAGATCCCAGCAACCAGCATGCAGGCGTGGTAGTAGGAGAACTTGCTACCTGAGGAAGAGCATAGCAGAGTAGAGACAGAGGCAGAGGAGGGAGAGTTGGGGGGATGATTACTGATAGATGAGGACACAGAAGAAGGATACAGGAACAACAGCATAACAACAATATGCTATTGAAGCATATTTAGTGGGGTTACCTAAAGCTGATAACAGGCAATAAGTGAGGAGAAAAAAGAGGAGGACAGAAAGAGGAGGAAGTGGGATGATATTGCCCAATAAGTGATGAACAACTTGATAGTGCCCTGTATTCTCCACAGTTTGAGCACTGTGCACATAAGACTTTGTTTTAGTTAAACATAGTCACCACTATATGTCAGTATTGGCTGTTTCCTGCATACACGGATCTGAACAGGGAAAATATGTGTGAATTTATAATGTATGATTTTCGCTGTAAGTAATCATACATCTTAAACCTTTAGTGAATCAAACATAATTACAGAATCTTCCTGCCACTGTGTTTCAGACACACTTCATGACTTAATTAACTTACTCTATAATGCTAATAGTTTTTCTAGCCTGTATTATATTTGCACCAGGATTGGCTTGCACAATGATTAACAAAACTAGTCGTTAGTCTCCTATATTGTAGGTACCAGCAATGTCAAATGATGTGATTGACTTGCTACTTAATTGATTGCTGGAGTTGCATTAAGATTTGCAATCAAAATAACTACTAAATGGAAAAAAAACTATTATTTTTATTCTATTTTACTCTCACAAAATGAATAGACTTGCCAGTTCTTGTAAACATACAATACAAATTCACCAGAATGCATCAAGTAAGGTTGTGACTTTTTAGTAACCTTTTTTAGAGTATACTGCATGTATGATGCCTTTCTGTGTATAGTAGCATGATTAAAAGTGAAGCCCCCGCTTGTCATTACACTCATGTCCCAGATTGTGAATAAGGGGATCCATGGGACACACTGAAACAGCTCTCACCACTAACTGTCTACTGTAATTGATTTAAATGAGGGCTTCTTCAGCGTGGAATCTGTGAGAAGGAGAACACAGGGAGCCTTATCTATGATACCACACCGCCTCTTCAGCTGGATGTCAGCCCCTCTTGCAGTTAAAGCTAGGGGTGGGGGGGGGTGATTAAGCCCTGTGGCACTCACTGAACTATGTGGTGCTAGGGAAGGGGGCTGGTTAGCCATTACAGATGGTTTTTATCTGATGTGAAGCATCCTTTCCCTGATGAAACACTTCAACAAGAATTCAACCTGAGCTCTTTTTTCATGGAGAATGAACTCAATTTCTGACTGAAGCCCTCAAACATGTGCTCTTATATTATTAATAGAGATGCACCAAACCTTTTTTCTCCAGATGATGTATTTACGTTCAACAATTACCTCTCTATTTAGTGGTTTAGTTAGTGGCAGTTGGTGCCATTCCCGCACTAGATTCAAATTGCCTTCACACACATGAGACAGTTACAGGAAATAATGCATGTTTGTAATTCAGTGTAATTTTATAAAATATACTGTTTACTGTCCGCTTTCTTTACACTTCATCAGAGCTGTATTAAGTTACATAGGTAAGTGTAAGTGAGTAGTAAGTGTTAATGCAAACGGAACAATCTACTGCTGTTGCTTCACATTAAAAGTGTTCATCTGAAACAAGTAAAGCAGCCACATTGATCTGTTAGATGAAGAAGCGTTAGTGAAAAGCTGCATACCTCCAAATCCTCAGAAAGGCCTCAGTTAAAATATAAACTTTTGAGTGATTTCTTTATTTAAACTATGTGCGCTAGTTTGGCTTCACCGTAAACAGATAGACCAGTTGCTCTTTTATGTATTTGGACATGGGTTTTATTTTCAAGTCATCTGGTATAGCTGTATATCAGTACACATTTTATTTCAATCACCATTTTTTTTGAATCTGCAGCCGCAGATGTTGTTCATTCTGCTTTGACACAAAAGAGTCACAGACGAAAGCACATTCTACAGATGGACCAAGGACAAAGTCCGGGCCTTATTGAGCTCAGTGTCGCACAAATAATGATGCCTGTCCATCACTATATGGCGTCATCATTCTATAGTTGTGTGCAAAAATGCTGAATGAACAGCTGATGGTTTTTCATACATCAGAGAACACATTTGCCACGTTGGACCGCAGACAACAATGGGCGGATGGAACCTTTTAGTTCCATGAAAAGTAGTTACTGGGACTAAAAGTTCCAGGTACTTTGGGTGGAAATGTGGCATGTGTGTGTGTGTGTGTGTGTGTGTGTGATAGGGGAGCTGCCTGCTAGGGTGTATAAGCTAGTTTAGTTTAGAAACAAGAGGACAGCATGCTTTAACAGTGTGTCTGCTAATTATTTATGCTCATTTGCATTTCAAACACTTTATTTGTGAGTCTTGTAGTCTCTGGGGTTTTACACTCTGCATTATAGACTGTGTTCCTCTGGAAAACAGACAAGAGGAGCTCTTTAAAAACACAGCCTTGACTTCAATTATACTGTGTCTATTAGCAGCAATCGTTGACCCTAATGGAGTCTGCAATAGAATTCTGATTCTATTGAGAAGCTTCAAGCTGGTGCACTAATTTCTCAAAGCCCTGTTAACTTTGATGTAGACAAATTAAGTCTCAATTAGTTCAATTGTGATGTTTATGTAATTGATGCTTGATCTTGATCTTTACAAACTCCAGCTGTGTTTGATAACTTATCCAAGCTGCCAGCATCACTTTTCTTATGCCTTCTGCCATATGTCGCTGTTACTAGTTGTGTTGATTTTTTTCCGCGACCAAATCTGCCTTCCTCCATTTTCTTTTTATATTATAGTAATTATACTTTTTTCTTTCTTAGCACATCTTTTACCTTGGGTATTATAAATCCCATTTATACAGTATGTGTCAGATTGGCTCCATTCTGTGTACCCCAGTGGTGTGTATGGACAAGTGTGAGTGTGTGAAGCATATAAATGAGACTGCACTCCTGGAATGAAGAATCTGTACTGCAGCATACAACTGTGCATCCATTCATGGAACATGGACATGAAGAGAGATGATGATGATAGGGTTTCTGGGTGAAATTAAATGATGACAGTTTCTGTCAATTGATACCAATTTGTATGTATTGCATATTTTAATGTTTTTAAATTAATTATGATTCATGAATTATGGCTAAGTGGTGCCGTGGTTTTCCCAGAAAGACAAAAAAAACAAAATGATGGTTTAATGAGAAAATTGGGAGTGACAGATGAGTCTTGAAAAAAAAACTGAAACTGAATTAACTTGCTCTATCTTAATAGAAAGATGCACCGATCAGCCATAACTTTATGAGGAATGAGGATTTATGGAGGAACATTGATTATCTTGTGACAATGGCACCTGTCAGATATATTTACGGTATATATATATATATATATACACACATATATATACATACAGTGTGTTTATATATACTGTATACATATACACAAATACTTTACATATATGTGTATATAGATGCACACATATGTATATATACTATACACCTATGTGTATGCATATATATATACACTACCGTTCAAAAGTTTGGGGTCACCCAAACAATTTTGTGTTTTCCATGAAAAGTCACACTTATTCACCACCATACGTTGTGAAATGAATAGAAAATAGAGTCA